>VCHM03000497.1:0-13161 GCA_006182925.3 Reinhardtius hippoglossoides
TTTCCAGCCCTTGTTCCCAATTTTCCTCACAGCCCTCTTATATGCTCCTCCCACTGCCAGGTGCCCCACTGACCGACAACAAGTGGCAGTGATTGAGAGCGGCTCATCCCGACAGGCTCGTTTCTCCGCCCTGTTTCTCCTGATCCACGGTGAATACAGTGACATTTACCTCCACTGCAGCCTCAGCCTGTGTGACCAGAGGAGCTCCCGCTGTGCCCCAGTACGTCACACTTTCACATTATCATTAGCATTATCAATCAATAGTCACTGCAGCTTACACTGGTTTTGATTGGATCTGTTTTCCCCCTCCTTTTCATAGTCTTGCAGAAGAAGGGACATCTCGCTCTGTTTCCAGCTCTGCTCCTATGAACCCCTCACCATTGGACCAATCACTTGTGAGTATGATTAACTATGTGCTCTCAGGATTGATGTGTCAACACAATGATCAATACAGAATGAATCACCATGTTTTTTACTCTTTCTCTTTATCTTCAGGTACAAGTCACCCTGAGTGAGCGGGTAACATATAGTAATAATACAAACTCATTTCATAGTGTGATATTATTTTGTGTTTGTTTGAATTTCTTTATTCATAAATCGATAATAAAAAAACATATGTTACATTGCATAATTGAATCGTAAACACATTGGTATTCCTGATTTGTACTAGCTTTTGTAATGAGCTGTGAAATGATTGAAGAAAATAAAAATCAATGTCAGAGTACTTTTCTTCTTCTTTTTGTTTATTTTCAGAAATAGTTTCAATAAATGCACAGTCATATCGACTCATCAAACAGTTTATAAATATACATCCATACATACTGAGGCAGGCAATAACAGTGGTTAAAGGGAATGTTGCAAAGCAAGTGTGCATATAGTCTGTTGTGCAAAGACACAATGTCAGTAGAGCAAGTTGTCCTTTTTTTTATGTGGGGAGGGGAAGACAGTGGCAGTGTTTGGAGGTGTTTAATCAGTTTTATGGCCTGAGGGTAAAATGTGTCTTGGAGTCTTGGAGTCCTGCATTTCAGACTGGTGTGAGGGGTGATGCTGAGTGGGGTCTTTGGGGTTGTGTTGCCGGCTCTTCTGAAGACTCTTTTGCTGGTAGATGTACTGCAGAGATGAAGGCCTGATCCTGTGATGTGTGAAATAATGTGATACAACCTTTTTCTGCTCATAACAAAAGAAAATCCAGATTACATGATTGATATTAGTGATCCTGATGTGGTCATCTCCCAAACAAATATTGAGGTTTTCACTCACCCCTGCCTTCCTTTGTTCTATATTGATGGTATGAGTGCCTCAGATAACAGCGGGTAAAATAAGTATTGAACACGTCACCATTTTTCTCAGTAAATATATTTCTAAAGGTGCTATTGCCCTGAAATTTTCACCAGATGTCGGTAACAACCCAAGTAATCCATACATACAAAGAAACCAAACAAATAAGTTCAGATATTAAGTTATGTGTAATAAAATGGAATGACACAGGGGGAAAGTATTGAACACGCTCCTGAAATTTATTTAATACTTCGTACCAAAAGCCTTTGTTGGTAATGACAGCTTCAAGACGCCTCCTGTATGGAGAAACTAGTCGCATGCATTGCTCCGGTGTGTTTTTGGGGCCCATTCTTCCACAAACACAGTCTTCAAATCTTGAAGGTTCCGTGGGCCTCTTCTATGGAACTCTGATCTTTAGTTTCTTTCCATAGATTTCCTATTGGATTCAAGTCAGGTGATTGGCTGGGCCATTCTAGCAGCTTTATTTTTCTTTCTCTGAAACCAATTGAGAGTTTCCTTGGCTGTGTGTTTGGGATCATTGTCTTGCTGAAATGTCCACCCTCGTTTCATCTTTCATCATCCTGGTAGATGGCAGCAGATTGTTTATCAAGAATGTCTCGGTACATTTTTCCATTCATCCTTCCTTCAATTATATGAAGTTTGGCCAGTGCCGTATGCTGAAAAACAGCCCCACACCATGATGTTCCCACCTCCACCTTCACTGTTGGTATGTTGTTTTGGGGTGATGTGCAGTGCCATTTGACCTCCAAACATGGTGTGTATTATGGCATCCAAAGAGTTCAATTTTGGTCTCATCTGACCAGACTGTATTCTCCCAGTATTTCCACAGGCTTGTCTAAATGTTGTGCAGCAAACTATAAACAAGCTTCAACGTTGCTTTTTCTTCAGCAATGGAGTCTTGCATGGTGAGTGTGCATACAGGCCACGGCAGTTGAGTGCATTACTTATTGTTTTTTTTTGAAACAATTGTACCTGCTAATTCCAGGTCTTTCTGAAGCTCTCCACAAGTGGTCCTTTGGCTCTTGGACAACTCTTCTGATAATTCTTTTCACTCTTGAGAGGAGCACCTGGTCGTGGGTCGGTTTATGGTGAAATTAATGTTCTTTCCACTTCCGGATTATGGCCCCAACAGTGCTCACTGGAACTTTCAGAAGTTTTAGAAATCCTTCTGAAACCAATGCCATCAGTATGTTTTGCAACAATAAGGTTGTGAAGGTCTTGAAAAGGGTCGTGAAGGTCTTGAGAGGGCTGTTTGCTCTTACCCATCATGAGATGTTTTCTTTTTGTGACACCTTGGTAATGAGACACCTTTTTATAGGCCATCAGTTTGGACTAACCAGCTGATATTAATTTGGCACTGAAAAGGGGCAGGATTGCTTTCTAATTACTGATAGATTTCAGCTCGTGTCTTGGCTTTCCATCCCTTTTTGCACCCTCCCTTCTTCATGTGTTCAATACTTTTTCCCTGTGTCATTCCATTTTATTACACATAACTTAATTTCTGAACTTATTTGTTTGGTTTTCTTTGTATGTATGGATTACTTGGGTTGTTACCGAAATCTGTTGAAAATGTCATGTCAATAGCACCTTTAGAAATATATTTACTGAGAAAAATGGTGACGTGTTCAATACTTATTTTACCCGCTGTATGACCTCCAGACGATGTCAGGAGAATTTCGTACCAACTTTTTCCTGAGTTTGCCTTATACACATGCACATGCAGAAGAAGATTCTCCACTCAGATTGCATTCATAACATCACAGAAATCTCTGGAGCGTTCAGGTGAGGGGTGGTTGCAGCAGGCAGAGGCAGGACCTAATGTATTCATTTCATTGCAGGGATCAGTGTTTTTGTTTACAGCATATCGACATAGGTATTGGCCCCTCTTGACATCTTTGTTGCCACTTCTACGTGTATGCCACTGCTTTTTCATCGTGATATATTTGTTTTCTTTTTTGTTTTAATTTTTGCATCTGTTGCATGTTAGAAACCATCATCAACACACCCACTCGCTCGTGGTGAATCCTGCGGAGGATCTGTTTCCTCACATTTGCTCATTGGGACATTCTACAGACTGTTAACTTGGGGGGGCTGAGAAACTTTCACTCGGACATTTGAATGTCTGGGGGGATCTCTTGAGATCAGTAGATCTGAAAGCAGTTTAACAACACCCTGATTTATGGAAGAGGTTCATCCTGAATTCACCCTCACATTTAACACTTTTTATTTAAAGGTTTAGTGAGTAAAAAATTTAGGTGAAAGGGATCCATTGGCAGAAATTGATTATAAAAAATCCTAGTAAGGTTTTTTTACAGTCGTCCAAACTGGACAAACACATTTTGAGTTTTTTATGACAACTGAAGGCAGCCACAGGTTCCGTCTCATGATGGAAGGGGAGGGGGAGATAGGGGTATTCAGCTGCAACATGAAACTTCACCACTAGATGTCACTAAATTGTAAACACTAAACCTTTAACATGCTCCTGAGCTGGTGTGGCCTAAAATAAAAAAGTTGTTGACTGCTCTGGTTGAAGGTCACAGTTTAGCTTCTTGCTCTGATCTCTAAAACTCATGGTGATGGCCAATGTGTGCAGGGGCGCGGCTTTTAGATCCACTTTTTGATTGACAGGCTTAGAGCCCAATAGCATGGCTTGCTGGCACAGAGGGGGGCGGGGCGCAGGATGACCACTGTTTCTCACTCGGGTCCAGGCTTTGGAGCAGTCCGGGTTCATTTCCGCTCGGTTCACAAAAACAGCTAGTAAACTTTTCTGCAGCGAAGGCCGCCGCCGCCGCCATGTCCAACAACAATGCCAGCAACAACCTAATAATCGCTCAGAGGGCCGTGAAGCAGCTCCGGTTAGAGGCCATATCCGGGAGGATCAAGGTACGAGCCCCAGCTCACACACAAACACGGAAGAAGAGCGAGTTCAAACCCACTGCTGAACGAGACAGAGACCAGCTGTGGCTGAAATGACTCACATGGACTCTCTGGTGTTTTAGGCTTCAACAAAGTTAACACACACACACACACACACACACACACTTGGTGCCAGCTACCAGCGAGCGACTTTCTTCCGCGTTTCATCGGCTGTCATCGTCTGTTTGGGGGGGGGAGTGTGACAGTGGTGTAAGAGTTAAACTTGTTAATGTCAGTAATGTCAAAGGAAAGAAAAAGTTACCCAGTGGATGTAAACCTGTCCTGCGCCACCGCTGCGTGCAAATTGTATGCAAAAAAAAACCCAAAGTGCCTGTTAGACTGTGAGCGAGAAGCAGCGGTTCTGTGGTTTTGACAGCAGGTCAGCGGGGGCATTACCATACTGAAAATGTGTTCATGTGACACACACACACACTTGTTTGCGCAGCTATCTTTGCTAGGACTTTCCACGGACCTCTGAAATTAAGTTTTGCCTTATCTTGACCGGGTTTTCGGTCCCTATGAGGTTTTACTGGTGCCGGTCAGTGTTTATACTGGGAAACGTCCTGAAGAGCTCCCCAAAAATCATTTTTTAAAGACTTTCCATTGACTTACTTGTTTGTAGAAAGCCGACCCAAAACCTGATAGCTAACCTTAACCATGAACAATTCATGCCTTATCCTAATCTTTACCTAACCACAAGTCACATCTTACGACTAACCTTAAAGGGATAGTTCACCCAAAATGTAAATTCCCTCATTATCTACTCACCACTATGCCAATGGAGGGGTGGGTGAAGTGTTTGACTCCACAAAAGTTAAAAGTCTGTAGAATGTCCCAATGAGCGAATGTGAGAAAACAATCCTCCGCAGGATTCACCACGAGGTACAAAAACGATCACATGCACAGGTTCGGACAGCCATCCTTTGTAGGCCTTTGCATTGACTTCCATTAATTGTGGACAGCCTCACCAAAACCTTATCCCTAACCAATTAATTTTTAACCTTAACCTAACCACAATTCACATCTTACCCCTGACCTTGACCTCAAAAATCCCGTTTTGCCTCATCAGGCCTGAGTTTTGGTCCCCATGAGGGCTACTGGTCCTGACAAAGGGCACTGTTTATGTTGGAAAAAAAGGTGTAGAAAATGTTCGGATACTATTTGTCTCTTTCCCGATTCCGATACCTGGACTATGTGTATCGGCCGATACTGAGACGTGGTATCGGATCGGTAGATAGAACTGCATACTCCCCGATGCCTGAGGCATTTCCGCTGCTGGTATTGGAACATCTCTTAAAGGTCCCTAAAGAGACAACAAAACGAGTATACACACACACACACACACACTCACACTCACACTATCATCATATGTCTGGCTCTGCAGGTGTCTCAGGCTGCTGCTGAGCTGAGAAACTTCTGTCTGCAAAATGCCTCCAAGGACCCTCTCCTGGTCGGGGTCCCCTCCAGTGATAATCCCTTCAGACCCCCTAAGTCCTGCTCCCTGTTCTGGGTAAGCCTGCCTGCTCCCCCACTCAGGCACTAGCTGAGGAGATAAGCTGCACAATTAATTACAGTAGGGAGGACGTTTAATTACCTCCCTACATTCAGTTAAGACTAGGGCTGTAAAATTACGCAGAATCCATGGTTCGGACCTTCGGTTTTTGAGCCACAGTTCGGTTTCATACCTACTTTTTTATTATTTTGTTTGAGGGGGGTTGTAAGAAAAAGCTTGGGGAAAATCTGTGGTTTCATTAACACTAAAGAACATGTTGTTCAAATGAAACCACGTAAACAAAATAACCAAAGAATAGGAAAGAGGTGAGGGTGTGGGTACTGTATCTCCCACAATCTGAACATCCAGAGTTCAATCCGTATATATACAAAGTCCGTTTCAGTCTCCCCCACAAGCCCAACACAGTTTCAGTTCAATCCAGATCAACAATGAAAATGATTCAACAAAAATAATCAGTTCCGTGTTTCATTGCAGATCTTCATAACCAACAACTCAGGAAAGTAACAGAAAGAGAACGTCTTTGTCGCTTCCATCACAACAGCGTTCCTATAAACAATATTTTTATCTTTGCGTTTCGCAAACCGAAACCAAGGACGTCCTGATTTCCGGTTGGTTTTGGATCAAGAATCGTTACAAAGCCCTAGTTTAGACTGAAATCAATCTGACCGGTGCTTCAGATCCCCAAGGCTCTAATATTTCAGTTGACCCTGATCTGGAATGATTCGTCCATAAGTGGATTAGTCAAATGCAAGAAACTTTATTTCCAACTATTGTCCCAACGAAAGAAACGTGGAAGGCCCTTTTTTTCCCCCCTTTCTACGCGACGTCTCTGTAATCCACCAAACTCCTCTCGGGGTGATGCAACGTGGGAAAATGGATGGGGGGGTGGGGGGGGGGGGGGGGGGGGGGGGGGGGGGGGGGGGGGGGGGGGGGGGGTTGGGGGGGGGGTGGGGGTTTTTCCCTTGTTTTCCAAAAATAAGGTATCATAACTCCCATCTGTTACCTTTAAAGCAGGGGGGCCCAAAATCGACAAAGTTTTATTTTTTCCCAAACCTGACCCAATTTTAACCCGGTCTTTGTTTTAAACCCCGTGCTTAAAAAAATGCCTGGCCTCTCTTTAAATTTTCCCTTTAAAATTGTCTGTCCCCCCATCAGTCAAACGAAGTTGCCCTCCATGTGCTGGGGTGTTTGGGTGGTACGACTTCCTCTTGTGTTTTTTTTTTTTGTGTTTCCCTCATAGAATTATTATAGTAATGAATTCAACCAGGTGCTGTTAAAGAAAATAAGAGCATGTATTGTTATGTGCACGGTGGGGTCCAATGTCCCATTCACTTGAGTGGGGAAAATTGTCTCAGACTTTTGGACCTCACTGTCCACTGTATTTCATACACAAAACATTAACTGTGCACGTGGCCAACAGACATGCTGATCACCTGTGAGCTAAATGATTGGTGTCTTAAACTACTCATGAATTATAATAATATATAATATTAAGGTTTAGTGCTATTCTGAGTATGACGATACGGTACAGACTTTTAATTCTTTCAGTGCAGGACATGTGATTCTTCATCCCATCCTTTTCTGTACATATTTAACAGCCTGTTAAGGTTGCTTACCTGTTCCATGTCTTTAATTTAAAAAAGGAAAAACACATCAAGGCCTTACACTATTTGGATAGTGAAACCTGGTTGCAAAATTAATGTTTATCACTTTGTTTTGTATTTGTGTTTAACGAATCATGGCTGCAGCGACTCGTTGTATTAATTGATTTCGCCGCTGAAATCTTATTCCAATCAACCAAAACCTTTCACTACTAATCAGCTTTTATCTTTCTTAACTTTGCTACTGTGGGCGACCTTGTAGGAATTAAATATTCCTTTTTTTGGACACTGAAAAATAGTTTGTATGTGATTTGTAAATATCAATCCTTGTGCATATGGAAAAGAGAGAGCTTCCACTTCAGTTTATGGACGATAACAAACCATCTCAAACGAAGGATGTCTAAATATTAACATCTCTGAAAATGTCCTTAAATGTTCAGAAAGACAGTTAACTGCAGTTATTTTATTTGGGTTTTAATGATGATTTACGAAACCATCACCGCTTTACAGACTTTACGGGGACAGCAAGGCCTGAATAAGACACGGCCATGTAAACAAGTTTTCTCATTATAATTAACCTGAATAATGTCAAAACTGAGAAAAGCAAGGATCTTATTAAGATTGTGGATTAGTTACAAAAAGAAACCTGGTAAAAAAGGAGGTGAAAATGTTGTGAACAGAAACATTTTGTTTATTACCAAGTGATTTAAATAATTTAAAGTTGATTGCTCTGATAATGAACTGGGCTGTGTTTTTCATTCATCATTCACACACCAATCCACTTTTATCGTTTACAACATGACATTTTTTTGTTTCTTCTCCCCAAAACTGTCCATTAGTAATGAACATTATCTACAAGGTTTCTGAAAGGATGCATTGACTAACTTCTGTTCTCTGGATTCACGCAGGCCTGCATAATGAATGGAGGAACAGTTCACTATCAGAGAAATCACTTTAAAATACAATAAAAATTTTATCATCAAATGAAAATGTCCTCACTCCATTTTTCAGTTTCATCACCCTCCATTTTACCAGTTAATTTGTGTTTCACTTCCATCCTTCATGTATCCAACCTTAGCCCACATTATGTAGATATTTATCTTAAATATTATGTCCCATTGAGTTTAAATATTTTGTGACATCGACACATGTTTTGGCAGTACTGTTTGACATCAAAATTGGACTTTGTTCTGTAAAATATAAACGGGAATATGGAATGGAATTTCTATTAACACTCTGTAACACCATAATCAATTAATTATTTTTTCAGTATAAAGTCAGTAGTTTCCTATATAAACATTTAATATAAAAACTAAATTAATTGATATTGATTTGTGAAAAAAAATTAGAGGTATTGGAATGTATTTGCTCCATTATGCTTTTAATTTTCCAACACCAGCAAACTGAGATTCACTTGACAGGAGACACCAAACGCTGACAATATGGTTAAGAACAATTTCCAAGCTTTAGAGAGGATTTGAAAATTGCTGATGTAAAACTAAAACACTTTAGACCCAGTCTGGGTTGCCCCCCCCCTCTGGGATTATTACATCCACTCCTCCATCAGGGATTTATTTTAAAACTTTAAATGACATTTTATTTACAAGAAAAACAAAAACCATAGATTAAGACAGAAATGAAAGACTTGGTCAACTAGATAGTTGATGATAATAATTACAAAGAATATAATAAATATAAATACAAGCTGTAGGCCTTTTACAAAATGTAAGAATTGTGGATAGAGAAGAATTTTTTTTTTTTTTTAGCCCACAACACCTACAAAACCACCTTAAAAAGTGGTATTAATAATCCAACCTGATTTTTGGATAAAGAAAAAAAAGTTCAGTTGAGTCTTTTTAAAAAAATCCTGAAGCTTCCTCTTCAAGCCTATTGTCATTGGTGATTAGTGGAGTGTCATCACCTGGAAGAAAAAGAGGAAGCATCTGTGTGAGGAAGTTCAGGTGAGGAACCAGAAACACACACGTTGGACTAAATCCATTGTTACTATACAGAAAAGTTTGTCTTTTAAACTATTCAAACAACATACAAGCACACAACTTGTTTGCATTGGGCTCCTCTGTTGATTCTCATGTGGTGAACACCAGTTAGATTTGCATGACTGTAAACTGTCCCTTTGCAAATATATGTGAAAAGGGCCCTTCCAATGACTTCCAGTTTTTTTCAGAGGAGCGTCAAAGGACATCCAGAGTATTCAGGTAACTACTGACACTCGGCACAGTGCATACCCTCACTCACTTAAATTCACAAGAGGATTTCCATGTGGCTCTGCACAAAATTACAAACAGCATACATACATCCCCAAAACTGTCAGTTTTTTTTTTCATTCAAAATCCATGAATTATTTCTGAGAAATCGACAAAAATGTTTTACAACAATGTTAAGAAAGTGGGAAAAAAACTTCTGGATCTGCCCCCTGATCCAGATCTGCACCAAAATTGAACGGGTCCTTCCCTGAGCAATCCCACATCCTTCCAAACCGTTTTCATTGTAACCCGTTCTGTAGTTTTTTGCATAATCCTGCCCACTAACAGATAAACCAAACTGAGACTAAAACATAACCTCCTTGGTGAAGTTAATAACATCTTCACATGTACATACATGACCCAAAAACCTGGAGAGCATGGATACGGAAAAACAATCTATTCATACTTTCATTCATTAGCCACATCATCTTCCTATTCCCTCTCTTAACAGCATCTTTTTCTTACTGCCCCCTTCCGGTCTCCAAAACCCTCCTTTCTGCTCAAGATCCCAGTCCCAACCCTCTGAAATGATCTCTGTCCACAGCCCCCCCCGCGGACTGACAGGGAGGAGCACGGGGGGCAGGGAGATGCACTCAGAGTGAGTGAATGAGCTAGATCAGTGCTGCTGTTTTCAAGGGGGAAAAAAACACACTCCTATAAAAAATTCTTATAGGAGCACTGCAAGGAGATGGACGAGCATGGGGGCCGGGCTCCAGGACATGTTTGAGGTGGAGCGCACCAAGGTAATATAAGAATATATTAATATACACACACAGCATGCATACAAACCACTCATCTTTTTCTGCTTGACAGTGCACTCATCTGCAGCTGCGGTAGCCAACTGGGGCAGAGCTGAGGGGGGCGGAGCAGCACAGCATCCGGCTGAAGGAGCGACTGTCACAGCAGCTCAGTGTCAACACAAGGAGAAAGGACCCTGTGAGACCCACTCACACACAGAATAATACACAAACCCCCCGATGTTTTGTTATAAAACGTTGATTAGAATCACCAATTGACCATCTACATTTTTCTATGCAGCCATAAGGTGTTTTAATTTTTCCCCCCGGAGCCGCACAGAAGAGAACAGCCAAACAAATCCTTTTTTGTCTACCCGCAAGTAAATTTCTGCACTTGTCCTGCCACACGTGATCTTCATCACCCTTTTTTCTCCACCTCCTCCCCTCATCACTTGCTTTCTGTACCTTGAAGACGGGAAGAGGCAGCCCTGCGTCTGATGCTGGGGCGCAGAGAGGCAGAGCTCAGAGAGGCCATGAAGCTGCGCCACAGCCTCACCACATTGCTTCATGCTCTCAGGGTCAACATGGAGCAGGTAGGGGAAAAATGGCTGGTGATGGTTTAACACAAAGTGAATTTTAATCAGAGAAGAAGGCTTTAAAAGGGGACTTCAAGTCTATTTAGTATATCTGTCCAGGGAAATTTTAGTTATATCTCACAAGTTGTCATTTAGCTACGG
Organism: Reinhardtius hippoglossoides; assembly: GCA_006182925.3. Taxonomy (NCBI): domain Eukaryota; kingdom Metazoa; phylum Chordata; class Actinopteri; order Pleuronectiformes; family Pleuronectidae; genus Reinhardtius; species Reinhardtius hippoglossoides. The sequence goes on from VCHM03000497.1 coordinate 11,068, forward strand.
ATGTGTAAATGTCCTTTTTTTCTGACCAATTCAGGACTTTTTGGCCTTACGTTTGGGAAATACAATTAAATTCTTGAACTTGGTTAAGCACTTTTATAAAATCCAAAAACGAGGTCAAATTTTTTTAGCTGTTGTTGTGCTCCAAACATTCAAATATTCATTCATTGAACCTCCATGAAAAGAAGACTGTTTTTGAGAAAAATGGAAATTTAAACTTGCATTCCATGACAATTGGGGCCAGCATCTGCTGAGGAATACCATGAAGGGATCAAAAGCTCTTACCAGCCCTGAAAGGGAAAACTTTATTATTGACTCAAGTTTGGGTTTCCCTGAGAATGTTTAAACACTGTACCTTTCAAAGACCCTGTCAGACTCAGTGGACGTTTAGGACGTTGAGGACGAGGTCCCCAAAATGACGACAAAATATTGTTGAAGCTGAGGTGTGCTTTTGGGGACCATGTGACGGGGGTGTGGTTCAGAGTTGGGGGAAGGTGCAGAGGAGACTGGGTGACGTCCAGTCTGAAGGTAAACACTCGCTTCACAAAAAAGATTTGTGATCCCACTACGTGTTGTACCTTTTTATAGGAATTCTTTTTAACAGACCAATGATTGAGAAACTTGTCAATCTGTGATCTTTCTTGAGAATAGGTCACACTGGTGATGGTACTGACCATGACAAGCTCTTGGCTCAACTAGGAACTGAACTGAGAGAGAGTCAACAGCTTGTCAGATTGCAACAGCAAATGCTGCAGGTATAATGGGTCTAACACACACACACACACACACACAACACACACACACCCCCACACCACACACACACACACACCTCAAAAATGAACGTTTGCTTGTGTAACCCACTCCTTCCTTCCTGTCCGTAGGGGAACCTCGCCTCACCTGTCCCCTCTGAACTGGCCGATTCATACTTTTTGGAAGAGTGGGAGCCCTCTCCAGCAGCGGTGGGCCGAGCTCCATCCCTCAGGGAGGACTTTTGAAGAGAGAGGCAGTCCTTCACTGAAGCCGCAATCCGACTGAGCCATGAGGGGAGAGGAAATCTGAACCAGAGGCTGCTGTTGTATGACTGCTTGGATCACTTTGTCCCCATGTTGGAGGCCTTGAAGTAAATTAATGAGATTGGGCTTTTTATTTTATTTCATTATCTACACGTCGTGATTTTGAGCAACAGAAGGCCTCTCTCATGAAGCAGCAGTATTTGGGCGCTCATCTCTTGGGGGTAAAGGAGCACCAAGCAGCAAGAGAAAAGATGGCAAATGCTCTCGTGAGTATGCTATAATAAGGGTAAAAATGGAAAGAGGCTGATGTTTAAATGGGCCGATGTTTTTAATCTAAGCTAATCTTTTATATTTTGACTCTAGATTTCTCGTTTTTAGGCCCCCAGTTATATCTGGCTGTCTTCCCATCACTCCATCATCCGCCGGCTCTGGGGCAGCTGCTCTCTCTGTGTTATATCAGGGAAGAGTCAGAGTTCAAAATCCCAGCACTCCTGAGCTCTACGCTGCCCTCAATCTATCATACAACTGCAGGTCAGTCAAGACTACATCTTGTACAGTTTTTGTGAAGCCAGTCTCCCATCATTAGGTATTTTAAGTTACTTTTAATGAGTACTATCTATTGGCACTGATACAACATAAACAGCTTCTAATATTCTTAGCTTTTTTTAATATATATATAAATTCTAATATATAGAAGGTAGAGTGCACTACTACAGACAGACATTATATGAAATAGTCACATTTGCATGGTCTTGTTTTCCCATAGACTTTACAGAAAGATGAGGACTTGACTGCTCTTGATTGACTAAAGCATAGATTTTAAAACCTGCCTCATTGTTTTTGGATTGGACCATGACCCAACTAAGAAGTCCAAGTTACACGTCCAATACATTTGTCTCAAAGATGGGTTCGTCATTTTAGATTGTTCTTATGACTCGGTTTTAAGTGTTTATTTTCCCGGTCATTTGATTTTAATTAGTTATTTGATGCCATTTAAAACGCGGTGAAATGTCATGATTGACTGCTGATGATTGGTTGAGCAGTATTGGGCAAACTTGCTACCACTCAACATGACTAAACAAGC
>VCHM03000498.1:0-13161 GCA_006182925.3 Reinhardtius hippoglossoides
GAGTCGTCATTCGTACAGGCCATGTGCAGTCAGCAGCTGTGGCAAATTTAAGGTCTTTATGTCTTGGTTGGAATTGGTTGGGTAGAGCAACCAGTTTTCATGACCTCCTGGGTGCCGTGCCTTAGCTCTGCTGCGAATATGGGGTCCCTGGTGGTTCGGGGGACAACTGCACCTGTTGTGGGTTTCAGGATCAATGGCCTCTGGCATCATCTTTGGACCTGTAACTGGCCAAGAACTTGAAAACGGGCTGAGCCACCAAGGGCCGCACGGGGAGAGCTCATCAAAATGAAGACCTCTAGCTGCTTAAGGGCCCGAATGCACGCCAGGGCATCTTTTATTGAGCCGATTTTAGGAAGAGGTGACTCGCGTTGTACTCTGGTTGAGTAGACCACCAGATTTTTCAGCACCTCCGGGTGCCTACCTTAAGCTCTGGTGCGAATATGGGGCCCGAGTGGTTCGGGGACCGAACTGCAACTTGTGGGTTGCAGGATCAACTGGCCTTTGGCATCATTGGACCTGTAACTGGCAGCGAACTTTGAAAACGGGCTGAGCCCAAGGGCCGCAGGGGAAGAGCTCATCCAAAATGTCAGACTTAACTGCTAAGGGGCCCAGACAGTGGCCCTTCAGTGTCCATTCAGTAAGGCCCACTGTGCAGTAGCAGCTGAGGCGAAATTTAAGGTCTTATGGTACTTCTGGTTGAGGTAGAGAACCAGATTTTCATGCACTCCTGGGTGCCGGGCTTAAGCTCGTGCGAGAATATGGGGTCCTGGGTGGTTCGGGGACCGAACTGCACCTGTGTGGGTTCAGGATCAATGGCCTCTGGCATCATCTTTGGACCTGTAACTGGCAGCAACTTTGAAAACGGGTGAGCCACCAAGGGCCGCAGGGGAGAGCTCATCAAAATGTCAGACCCTAGTGCAAGGGCCCGAAGCTCCGGCCAGGGCATCTTTATGGCATTTTAGGAGAGGTGATCGCGTTTGTACTTTGGTTGGTAGACCACCGATTTCAGACCTCTGGGTGCGGCTTACTTGCGAAATGGGTCCTGGGTGTTCGGGGACGAACTGCACGTGGGTTCAGGATCAACTGCTCTGGTCATCTTTAGACCGAACTGGCAGAATTTGAAAACGGGCTGAGCCACCAGTGCCGAGGGGGGCTTAAATGCCTTGCTGTAAGGGGCCCAACGGGCCTTTCAGTGTCCATCAGTACAGGCCACTTGCAGTCAGCCTGGACGAAATTAGAGGTCTTAGGTACTTTGGTTGAGGTAGAGCACCAGATTAGACCTCTGGGGCCGGGTAGCTTTCGAATATGGCCCGGGTGGTTCGGGGACGAACTGACTGTGGGTTTCGGTACTGGCCCGGCATATTTTGGACCTTAGGCGAACTTGAAACCGGGCTGCCCAAGGGCCGCGGGGAAGCATCCAATGTGGGCTCAGTGCTAAGGGGCCGAACTGCCACGGCCAGGGACTGTAGAGCAGATTAGGAAAGGTACTGCGTTGACTTCTGGTGGCAGATCCACCAGATCAGCACTTTGGGTGCGACTTAAGGGTGCATATGGGGCCTGGGTGTCGGGACCGAATGCACCTTGTGGTGTCGGATCAACTGGCCTCGGTATCTTGGACCTGTAACTGGCAGAACTTGAAACTGGGCTGAGCCACAAGGGCCGCAGGGGGAGCCCCAAGTAGACTCAGCCTAAGGGGCCCGAAGCGGCCAGCATCTTTTATGCATTCAGGAAGAGCTGTGAGGACTGCGTAGTTGTAGGACTTCTGGTTAGTAGACCACCAGATTTTTTAGACCTCTGGGTGCCGGCCTTAGCTTGGGCGAATATGGGGTCCTGGGTGGTCGGGGACGAACTGCACCTGTGTGGGTTCAGGATCAACTGGCCTTGGCATCATCTTGGACCTGTAATGGGAGAACTTGAAAACCGGCTGAGCCACAAGGGCCGCAGGGGAGAGCTCATCCAAAATGTCAGACCTTAGCTGCTAAGGGGCCCAGACAGTGGCCTTTCAGGTCCATTCAGTACAGGCCCACTGTGCAGTCAGCAGCTGAGGCGAATTTACAGGTCTTTATGGTACTTTGGTTGAGGTGAGCAACCAGATTTTTCATGCACTCTGGGTGCGGGCTTAAGCTCTGTGCGATATGGAGTCCCTGGGTGGTTCGGGGACGAACTGCACGTTGAGTTTCAGGATCAACTGGCCTCTGGCATCATCTTTGGACCTGTAACTGGCAGAACTTTGAAAAGGGCTGAGCCACCAAGGGCGCAGGGGAGAGTCATCCAAATGTCAGACCTCTAGCTGCTAAGGGGCCCAGACAGTGGCCCTTTCAGTGTCATCAGTACAGGCCCACTGTGCAGTCAGCAGCTGAGCAAATTTACAGGTTCTTATGGTACTTCTGGTTTGAGGTAGAGCACCAGATTTTCATGCACCTCCTGGGTGCCGGGCTTAAGCTCTGCTGCGAATATGGGGTCCCTGGTGGTTCGGGGACGAACTGCACCTGTGTGGGTTTCAGGATCAACTGGCCTCTGGCATCATCTTTGGACCTGTAACTGGCAGAACTTTGAAAACCGGGCTGAGCCACCAAGGGCCGCAGGGGAGAGCTCATCCAAAATGTCAGACCTCTAGCTGCTAAGGGCCCGAACTGCACGGCCAGGGCATCTTTTATTGAGCAGATTTAGGAAGAGGTGACTCGCGTTTGTACTTCTGGTTGAGCTAGATCCACCAGATTTTTCATGCACCTCCTGGGTGTCGGGCTTAAGCTCTGCTGCGAATATTGGGTCCCTGGGTGGTTCGGGGACCGAACTGCACCTGTGTCGGTTTCAGGATCAACTGTCCTCTGGAATCATCTTTAGACCTGTAACTGGCAGAACTTTGAAAACCGGGCTGAGCCACCAAGGGCCGCAGGGGAGAGCTCATCCAAAATTTCAGACCTCTAGCTGCTAAGGGGCCCAAACAGTGGCCCTTTTCAGTGTCCATTCAGTACAGGCCCACTGTGCAGTCAGCAGCTGAGACGAAATTTAGAGGTCATTATGGTACTTCTGGTTGAGGTAGAGCAACCAGATTTTCATGCACCTCCTGGGTGCCGGGCTTAAGCTCTGCTGCGAATATGGGGTCCCTGGGTGGTTCGGGGACCGAACTGCACCTGTGTGGGTTTCAGGATCAACTGGCCTCTGGCATCATCTTTGGACCTGTAACTGGCAGAACTTTGAAAACGGGCTGAGCCACCAAGGGCCGCAGGGGAGAGCTCATCCAAAATGTAAGACCTCTAGCTGCTAAGGGGCCCGAACTGCACCGGCCAGGGCATCTTTTTATGAGCAGATTTTAGGAAGAGGTGACTCGCGTTTGTACTTCTGGTTGAGCTAGATCCACCAGATTTTTCAAGCACCTCCTGGGTGCCGACCTTAAGCTTTGGTGCAAATATGGGGTCCCTGGGTTGTTCGGGGACCGAACTGCACCTGTGGGTTTCAGGATCAATGGCCTCTGGCATCATCTTGGACCTGTAACTGGCAGAATTTGAAAACCGGGCTGAGCCACCAAGGGCCGCAGGGAGAGCTCATCCAAATTTCAGACCTTAGCTTCAAGGGGCCAGACAGTGGCCCTTTTCAGTGTCCATTCAGTACAGGCCCACTGTGCAGTCAGCAGTGAGACAAAGTTAGAGGTCTTTATGGACTTCTGGTTGAGGTAGATTAACCAGATTTTCATGCACCTCTGGGTGCGGGCTTAAGCTCTGCTGCGAATATGGGGTCCCTGGTGGTTCGGGGACAGAACTGCACCTGTGTGAGTTTCAGGATCAACTGGCCTCTGGCATCATCTTGGACCTGTAACTGCCAGAACTTTGAAAACTGGGCTGAGCCACCAAGGGCCGCAGGGGAGAGCTCATCCAAAATGTCAGACTCTAGTGCTAAGGGGCCCGACAGTGGCCCTTTTCAGTGTCCATTCAGTACGGCCCACTGTGCAGTCAGCAGCTAAGACAAATTTAGAGGTCTTATGGACTTCTGGTTAGGTAGAGCACCAGATTTTCATGCACCTCCTGGGTGCCGGGCTTAAGCTCTGCTGCGAATATGGGTCCCTGGTGGTTCGGGGACGAACTGCACCTGTGTGGGTTTCAGGATCAATGGCCTCTGGCATATCTTTGGACCGTAACTGGAAGAACTTTGAAAACCGGGCTGAGCCACCAAGGGCCGCAGGGGAGAGCTCATCCAAAATGTCAGACCTCTAGCTGCTAAAGGGCCCGAACTGCAGCCAGGGCATTTTTTATTGAGCAGTTTAGGAGAGGTGATCGCGTTTGTACTTCTGGTTGAGCTAGATCCACAGATTTTTCATGCACCTCCTGGGTGCCGGGCTTAAGCTCTGCTGCGAATATGGGTCCCTGGGTGGTTCGGGACCGAACTGCACTGTGTCGGTTTCAGGATCAACTGTCCTCTGGAATCATCTTTAGACCTGTAACTGGCAGAACTTTGAAAACGGGCTGAGCCACCAAGGGCCGCAGGGGAGAGCTCATCCAAAATTTCAGACTCTAGCTGCTAAGGGGCCCAACAGTGGCCCTTTTCAGTGTCTGAACCTGTAAGGCAGAACTTTGAAAACCGGGCTGAGCCACCAAGGGCCGCAGGGGAGAGCTCATCCAAAATGTCAGACCTCTAGCTGCTAAGGGGCCCAGACAGTGGCCCTTTTCAGTGTCCATTCAGTACAGGCCCACTGTGCAGTCAGCAGCTGAGGCGAAATTTACAGGTCTTTATGGTACTTCTGGTTGAGGTAGAGCAACCAGATTTTTCATGCACCCTCTGGGTGCCGGGCTTAAGCTCTGCTGCGAATATGGGGTCCCTGGGTGGTTCGGGGACCGAACTGCACCTGTGTGGGTTTCAGGATCAACTGGCCTCTGGCATCATCTTTGGACCTGTAACTGGCAGAACTTTGAAAACTGGGCTGAGCCACCAAGGGCCGCAGGGGAGAGCTCATCCAAAATTTCAGACCTCTAGCTGCTAAGGGGCCCAGACAGTGGCCCTTTTCAGTGTCCATTCAGTACAGGCCCACTGTGCAGTCAGCAGCTGAGGCGAAATTTACAGGTCTTTATGGTACTTCTGGTTGAGGTAGAGCAACCAGATTTTTCATGCACCTCCTGGGTGCCGGGCTTAAGCTCTGCTGCGAATATGGGGTCCCTGGGTGGTTCGGGGACCGAACTGCACCTGTGTGGGTTTCAGGATCAACTGGCCTCTGGCATCATCTTTGGACCTGTAACTGGCAGAACTTTGAAAACCGGGCTGAGCCACCAAGGGCCGCAGGGGAGAGCTCATCCAAAATGTAAGACCTCTAGCTGCTAAGGGGCCCGAACTGCACCGGCCAGGGCATCTTTTTATTGAGCTGATTTTAGGAAGAGGTGACTCGCGTTTGTACTTCTAGTTGAGCTAGAGCCACCAGATTTTTCAAGCACCTCCTGGGTGCCGACCTTAAGCTCTGGTGCAAATATGGGGTCCCTGGGTGGTTCGGGGACCGAACTGCACCTGTGTGGGTTTAAGGATCAACTGGCCTCTGGCATCATCGTTGGACCTGTAACTGGTGTTGTGCCATAATGCATCAAACGTGATACCATAAAATGGTGTGCCTTTCGGCATTCAATAAATTTGGTTATCAAAAATAAAAATAGTAAATATTAATATTTGATTATTAATATTAAATTATAACTTTAATTGATTAAAGTTACCTCGGGGCACCACCCTTCAAAGGAAGGGAAAAGATAGCCAATTTATTGATTAAGTCTCATAAAGGTACTAACTAGAAATTTGGAGCTCTGATTAACAATTAAATTAATAACTATAACCAAAATTACCATATAGATAGTTAGCTAAGTTGAAGGATATGGAGTTCTTGACAGTGTAGAGGTTGGCAAAATTTACTTATGCAACATTAATGAAAAAACATTTGTGAAAGAAAGACATTTATTTAGAATATAATAAAGTATAAAACACAAATTACTAATGGTGTGATTTACTAAACAAAGATAGGCATGCGAGTCTATATGTGTGTGTGTGTCTGTGTGTCTGTGAGTCAGCGTGCTTTCAAAATGTTGGCTGGCCAAAGAGATAACACAACCCCCTATTGGAATGTTTACGACCTGTAGAGTTAAGGAGGTGAAGAGTTATGCATGTGTCTGTGTGTGTGCCAAATTAGAGGAAGTTACTAGATTGGATGCAACGAAAGACTGTGAAGAGCATACAGGCTAGCATTACTTTCTCAATAACTTGTACCCAAAATATCACCACACCACAAATCAAACTTATAACATCACACAGAATCGAATAAACAGTCTTGCTTAGCCTAGTATAATTATTAAGCCCAGTTGTGTACCCATCCGTGGAAAGGGGGAAAAGAGTTGCTGTGCCGTTCGCAGTTCTGGGAAGTCGTCTTGCTGGTTTGTGGCTCCTGCCTTGGTGGTTCTGTTGAGCTGTGCAGCTCAGTTGCTGTTTGAAGTTCTCCGGCGGGACATCGCGTCGCTGCCTGAAGGTTGGTAGAGCTTGGAGTGTGAGGAGGTTTCCTTGGTGAGATGAGCTGGAAGCTGCACCTTCGTGCTCCTCTCGAAGAGTTGGATGGGAAGAGAAGATGTGAGCTGGAGAAGAGGCTCGACAGCCTTCCCTCCTGTAGAGGGTTTGGTGTTGGTGAAGGAGCAGAAAGAGACAGAAGAGGGGGAGAACCGGCCTTATATTGGCCCGGTGACCTCACAGGTCATGGGGTCCAGAGTGACCAATGGAAGTGAAACCTGTTTCCCTGGGGGGGTTTTACACCTCTGTTTGACGTTGCAAGCCTCCTGGGAGACTGAGTTCCTTGGGGGACCTGCCGCTTCAGGATTTTGGGGGCCCCTGGGAGATTGAGTCCTGGAGGCGCATGTGGCTTCAGGCTTTTGGCTGCACATATATGCAGAGCTTTGGTTTCCCAAAAACCATGTCCCAACATCCCCCCTTCGTTCTCGGGATCGCACCTGACGTGGGTTCCTGAGGGCGAACTTGAACATGTTTAGTCCAAAGCTGGAAAAGTAAATTGTCAGTTCATTTTTATGGTAACATCTGGGCATTTGTGTATACTATCTAGTTTGGCTAAGCAAGATTCAAATTAGACAAATAATTCAGATCAAAATGACAGTACAATATGAATAACCTGTGCTCTTCACTAGGTTAGGGAGAAAAAGGAAAAAAAATATATAAGACATTGTAAATTGTAAGATAAGATGCAGAGAGAGTGGCACATACAATGATAAGGTCATTTTTGGAATGTCCAAGAGTTTTGTTCACTCATTGGATCCTACTCAATGTAGTACTCAGTCTGATTGTTAGACTTAACAATTTTAATCTTCAGCAGGTTTTCCTGCGGAAGGTTGTCATAATTTTTCAAAGTCTCAATATCCAAATGACTGTATCATTGTTTCTGTAATAATATGCTAATGTCCTAACATGTGTTGTATGGACTACATTATTATGGAATGAAAAGTAGTCGATCCAAATATATTTACAAAGTTGGCAGTGGTATATAAGTTTAATCAGAATTTAGGTTTTGGAGTTTGCTGCTGTTGCTAACAAAACAGTTTTCCTATTAACTGCAAGAAACTTAATACATACTGTCAGTACAGGGGTTAGCTGTGTTGGTTATGGGCGTGAGGAGCGAGCTCTGGATCGCCTGTGTCGTGGCTCAGGGCCGTAACGCTCTGGGGAGCCACAGTCCAGGAGGACTTCAGAGGCGCTGTCACTGTGTGCTCGGTCATAACCATATTTTAAACTGTACTCAGAGATGCTGTCGTCATCTTCTGAGTAGTGGTAAGTTGTCTGGGCCAGAATTTCAGAGTATGGCTTCCTACAGCTTCTACTGTGGGAATGCCTATCTCTGGAAAGTGGGCGGACATGACGTATACGCTCTGTGTCCCTACGCGGCCTTCTGTCACCCCCTTCGTTTTGTTTTGAGGGTGAAGTTTTGAGACTGCGGATGAATTTGACACCGTGCTGTTGTTTTGACCGGCTCGGTTACACTACTGTAGCCTTGAAAGTGACAACAGTTTCCCAAGCCATCTGTGACATCTTCCTGATCTGCTGCATTGAAGGTTTTCCTTGCTGTGTCATCAGTACAACATGTGTGCGTATACATGGATGTAAGTTACGTAAGAACATGGACTTGAAGGTGGGATTTCTTCTAGGCTGGTGCGTTCTTTCCCTGAAAATAAACATGCCTCAAACGTCGAAAATAATCCTTGGGATTTTCGCGACGTGAATGTTTAATTTGGGATGCTGTAACAATGGATGTTATCTCGTCAGCAGTAGAAGAGAATTCCTCTACTAGTGCTTGACGGAGCTCTGTGTAGTTATTGTGACACTGGAAGGAAGTGACTGAATAAACTGTGAACAGCTGTAGAGCTGGTTTTTAACACAAAGTCTAACCTTCTCTCGTTCTGTTGCATTTTGGGACGTCACTTAGCTGAGATCTAGTTCTCTAAAGTAATTATCAATGTTGTTATCACAGTTGTCTGGATCAATTGTTCAATATTCTTTAGCTAGAACACTCAAGCAAATCAAAGCGAGGACACTGTGAGGTCGGGCACGTGCATCACCTGCTGCAGGTCTCTCTGGTTTGAGGGGGAGGTGCTAAACATCTTGAAATGTTGAAATCCCGCCTTTGGAGAGTTGTGCACGGAAAAATGTGTCATGCATCAGTGGATGAGAAGTTATGAGGCCACAAATGTGTTCTGAGGATAAACTACATATGTATCAATGTCAGAGTTCAGAGAGATGGGAAGTTGGGAAGCTGTTCCTCTCCTATCAGTGGAGGATCAGGAGGTGACTTACTTCCCAAAGGGACTTCGGGTCGGATGGGATTCTGTCCCATTTGGGAGAGGAAGAGGGAGTTAAACCGTACCACTATCAGAGGAGTGGAATCGGATAAACAAGAATCACATTGGTCAAAAACTTGATGTTGAGGCCGGGCCTTCTAATCTAAAGTTTTACAAAAACAAATTTTCTTCGTGTGGGAAAAGAGATCTGACTCTGCCTGAGTGCAGGTCTTCTAATTAGTGCAGGGCTTTATTACTAGCAGTTTGAACCTCCTGGAAGAGAAACGCATTTGCCGCTCTTAGGGCATTTACATCCTGTTCCATGGCGTCTTTGATCTGACAGGCAAGGTTGATTTGCCTTGTGGAAATTTTAAAATTCATACATCTCAACAAGGACCTTTGATGTGTTTGTGCATCACACTGTCGTTAAGTAGAGAATCTATTTCTTTATTACACTCACTGAAGTTCAACTGTGATGAATCAGGTAGCCAGGGGTAAGCTCTGTGCTATGAAGAACAAACTGTTCTACAAGGGGTTCTCCATTGTTGGGTCTGAAAAATTGAAAAGATTAGATTACAATTTATAAATCAAAAAGCAGGTGGTTTGGCTTTTGGTGTTTGGCACTGGCAGACCCCTGGTGTGTGGATTTGATCGTACACTAGCGGCCTAACCAAAACTATGGTGGGTTAAACAGTTCACCAAACTTTTACTCACACTAAACAAATATGCAGGGCAGGAACAGTTAGGGGTGCTATAAATCACAGGCTGGAAGCACGCTGTGGGCTTTCAGGTTATCTAATCCAATTGGGGCTGATATGATAGGCAGTAACAGCCAGGTACAAGCTCTGTTTACATAGGCGGTGGCCGCTATGTTTAATTCAACAAGCACTTAACAGTTACAGGGAAATTTCAAGGTACATTGAATAGTGATCTTCAAATGTAAAAGAAATTTTGAAAATTTCACACAAAGAAGCTTCAACTGTAGTTATTAGCAACGATAGCAATCTTTTAGGTAACACTATGAGGACCTTTAGAATGGTTAGTTATGAATATATTAATTATTAATAAACCTGTAAAGTCTCATAGTGTTACGCTAAAAGATGGCTAATGTTGCTAATAACTACAGGTGGGAAATTTTTTGTGTGAAAATTTTCAAAAATTTCTTTTTTAACATGTGAAGATCACATATTCATGGTAAGCTGTGAAATTTCCTGTAATGTTAAGTGCTTTTGAATAAGGAACATAGCGTGCCACCGGCCCCAGGTAAACAGAGCTTGTACTGGCCTGTTCTTGCATAGAATATCAGCCCAAATTGGATTAAGAGAACTGAGAAGGAAAAAGAAAGAGCCACAGCGTGTTCCAGCCCTGTGAATTTATAGAAACCCCTAAACTGTTACTGCCCTGCATATTTGTTTAGGTGATAAAAGTTTGGTGAACTGTTTAACCCACCATAGTTTTGGTAGGCTGTTACGCTCAAATCCACACCACTACAAGGGTCTGCCAGTGCAACACCCAAGCCAACCCAACACTGCCTTTTGATTTATTAACTTGTAAATCTAATCTTTCAATTTCAGACACAACAATGGGAACCCTGTGTAGAAAGTTTGTTTATCATAGCACGAAGCCTGACCCCTGGCTATCTGAATCATCAGCAAGTTGAACTCAGTGAGTGTTGGTAATTAAAGAAATAGATTCTTATTAACGACAAGGGTGATGCACAAACCAGCATCAAAGGCGGTCCATGTTGAGATGTATATGATTTTAATGGCACAGGCAAATCTTCAACCGTGCCTGTTCAGAGCAAAGCAGCCATGGAAAAGGAGGGGTTAAAATGCCCTAAGAGCGCAAAATGCTTTTCTCTTCCAGGAGGTTCAAACTAGTTAGTAAGAAAAAGCCCCTGCACTATTTAGAAGCCTGCACTCAGCAGAGTCAGATTCTCGTTTCACACAACGGGAAGGAATTGTTAAAAACTTAGATTAGAAGGGCCCGGGACTCACCCATCAGTTTTTGAACCAATTGATCTGGTCTTCCGATTCACCTCCTATGATAGTGACGTGTTAACTCCCCTATTCTCTCCAAGAGGGACAGAATCCATCCGACCCGAAGTCTTTGGGAAGTAAGGTCCCTCCTGATCCTCCACTGATAGGAAGAGGTAAACAGTTCCCAACTTCCCATCTCTAGGACTCTGACATGATGACATATGTAGTTTACTTCAAGAACACATTCGTGCCTAATATACTTTCAATCCACTGCTGCATGACACATTTTCCGTGCACAACTCTCCAAAGCGGGGATTTCAAACATTCAAGATGTTTTAGCACCTCCCCTCACCAGAGAGACCTTGCAGCGGTGATGCACGTGACCCGGACCTTCACCAGTGCCTCGCTTTGATTTGGCTTGAGTTTCTAGCTAAAAGATTTATTGAACAATTGCATCAGACAACTGTGATAACAACAGTGATAAGACTTTAGAGAACTCAGATCTCAGCTTTTAAGTGACGTGCCAAATGCCAACAGAACGAGAGAGAGAAAGGTTAGAATTGTGTTAAAATAACCAGCTATCAAGCTGTTCACAAGTTTATTCCAGTCATTCTCCAGTGTCACAAAGTAACCACACAGCGCTCGTCAAGCACTAGTTAGAGGAATTTCTCTACTGCGACGCGGATAACATCCAATTGTTACAGCTCCCAAATAAACTTAACGTGCGAAAATCCAAGGATTATTTCGGAAGTTTGAGGCATCGTTATTTTAGGGGAAGAACGCACCAGCCTAGAGAAATCCCACTTCAAGTCCCATGGTGCTTACGTAACTTACAAATCCATTGTTACGCAAACATGTTGTACCTGATGACACAGCAAGGAAACCTTCAATGCAAGCAGATCAGGAAAGATTGTCAACGGATGGTTGGGAAACTGTTGTCACTTTCAAGGCTACGTGAGGTGTAACCGAGCCGGTCAAAACCAAAAACAGCACGCGTGTGTCAAATTCATCCGCAGTCTCAAACCTTCAACCCTCAAAACAAAACGAGTGGGGTGACAGAAGGCCGACGTAGGGAACACAGGAGGTAACGTCATGTCCGCCCACTTTGCCAGAGAAAGGCATTCCCACAGTAGAAGCTGTAGGAAGCCATAATCTTGGAAATCTGGCCAGACAACTACCACTACTCAGAAGATGGCCGACCAGCATCTCTGAGTACAGTTTAAAATATGGTTATGCCGAGGGCACACAGTGACAGCGGCCTATGAAGTCCTCCTGGACGTGGCCTCCCCAGAGCGGTTACGGCCTGAAGCACGCACAGGCGATCCAGGAGCTCGCTCCTCCGGCCAATACCAACACAGCTAAACCCCTTGTACTGACAGATGTATTAAGTTCTCTGCAGTAATAGGAAAACTTTTTGTAAGCAACAGAGCAGCAAGCAAAAACTCCAAAACTAAATTTCTGATTTTTTTTAAACTTATATTATACCATGCCAACTTTGTTAACATATTTGGATCGACCGACTTTTAATTCCATAATAATGCCCTTAACGCTAGAGTCTTGAATTTGGATGAGCTCTCCCCTGCGGCCTTGGTGGCTCGCCCGGTTTTCAAAGTTCTGCCAGTTACAGGTCCAAAGATGATGCCAGAGGCCAGTTGATCCTGAAACCCACACAGTGGCAGTTCGTCCCCGAACCACCCAGGGACCCCATATTCGCAGCGAGCTTAAGCCCGGCACCCAGGAGGTGCATGAAAAATCTGGTGCTCTACCTCAACCAGAAGTACCATAAAGACCTCTAAATTTGTCTCAGCTGCTGACTGCACAGTGGGCCTGTACTGAATGGACACTGAAAAGGGCCACTGCCTGGCCCAACAGCTAGAGGTCTGAAATTTTGGATGAGCTCTCCCCTGCGGCCCTTGGTGGCTCAGCCCGTTTTCAAAGTTCTGCCAGTTACAGTCCAAAGATAGCCAAGCCATTGATCCTGAAACCCACACAGTGCAGTTCGGTCCCCGAACCCCCGGGACCCCTATTCGCACAGAGCTTAAGCCGCACCCAGAGGTGCATAAAAACTTTTGGCTCTACCTCAAACCCGAAGTACCATAAAGACCTCTAAATTTTGGGCCCCAGCTGCTGACTGCACATGGGCCTGTACTGAATGGACACTGAAAAGGGCCCACTGTCCCGGGCCCCTTTCAGCTGAGGTCTGAATTTTGGATGACTCTCCCTGGCCCTTGGGGGCTCGCCTTTTTTAATTCTGCCAGTTACGGCCAAGGACAAGGCCTTGATCCGAAAAACCCCCACAGGGGCAGTTCGGTCCCCCAACCACCCGGGCCCCATTTGACAAAAACTTAAGCCCCCCCCCCAGGGGGTGCTGAAAAATCTGGGGCTCT
>VCHM03000499.1:0-13160 GCA_006182925.3 Reinhardtius hippoglossoides
TTGTGCATATTGAGGGAAATTGTCTTTTGCTTCAAAATTACACAGTTTTAACAAACTTGAATAATTTGAAAAAAATTAGTTATATGAAGATATTAATCCGAGTGACTCCTCGCTTATTTAAATTCTTATATAATTTTTTTTTAAATGTTCCTGACTGCAACGGTCGGTTGTAGCTCCGCCCCTCGTCCTACATACCTTGCGTGGCGCCTCCCATCACGTGTCATCTCGGGTGTGTTTCCTTAGATCGTTTTATTGAGGCACCTTCATACCTTGTTTATTATTAATGCATTTCAAACTTCATATAATGACAAGCTGATAATGAGACTCGTCAAACATCGATCGGCTGAACGTCACAAACACCAATTCAATGTTTTTTGTTTTCAGACTTTTTTTACACTCCTCAGTTTTATCGACTCTAAATAAATCCTGTGACCTTAATAGAGATATTTAGATATCTACATCTGTACTCAATAACCCGTTGTGCTCAACAAGTCTCATGTTCAACATTAAAAACACAATATCAACGAACATGAAACCGTTGTTTTAACCCAGAACACATCGTGGCTGTGAACCACATTCAGCCTCTCAGAAATACAGAAGTTTCTTAGAATCCAACGAATGCATAACTGTTATTTTTACAGTTTAAAGTTGTCGTTTCATTCCGGCATCATTCTTCCTCCTCAGAGTGAAATAAGCAGAGATCAGTTTTGAACACATATTTCAGCTGTAAATGGAAACTGAGTAGTTATCAGCTGTCACACCACAGGAAGCTTCTGTGACGTTTCAACACCAACACACCACAGACCACAGTGATGGGCAGACAGATGCTTCCAAGTGCGTGCACATGTTGATCTTAATCAGATGGTCCAGTTGTCTGAGGTGTGACTTGTTGGTTCAGCTCTTTCGTTATCATGTTTGTTTTAAACACATGCCTCTCCAACCACTTGGCTGCTTCATGAACATGGTGACTGCTCAGGTCCGTGGTCACTTCTGAACTTGGGTCTTATTTCAAGTGGCTCTGTGAAATGTAGTAGACTCACACTCTGCAGTATCACTATCAAAGCTGAGGCCGTGGTGGAGAGGAAGCTTGAAGGGAAATGACACGATGTCTGTCATCTCTCTCGACTGTTTGCTGTGTCATTCCTTCAGACGGCAGGAGGTGTGCAGGAGATGTTTTTTAAGACCTTGGATGATCTGATTCGTCACTATAAGAGGAAGAACCAGGGCCTGGTCATGCACCTGCGGCACTCTGTGAAAAGGAAGACGGCCATGTTGATCCAACCCCGAAGACCGCCTGAAGATCCAGGTGAAGAAGACAAGTAGAGGATGTTTGAAGAAGTGTCTGACTATGAGAGTGCGTCATATATTTAAAGCGATCTCTCTCTGTTGATCTCACAGCATCTTCTTTAATTTGTGATGTATTTCATCTTCTTTTTTCCTCCTAGATGTTACGGACTCTGACTATGTTGACGTCCTCCCTGAATAACTTCCACTTCAACACTTGAAAAAAGTTCAGAGTCGCACACTGGATTTAATTCAGAAGATTAAGGAAAGAAAACACGGATGAAATGAGGTTCAGACGTTCATGTTCACCAGAGGATGAATTCTACTGATTTGAATCCTACTGAGCTCCGTTCTCTATTTTTAAGCTTTTATGTGAAAAAGGGAAACGACTGTATGACTCATTACATGAGACCGTTTTCTATTTTATATGAAACATGCAAACTTACATACATGGAAACTCTTGACCTATGTAGCTTACACTATTTAACGTTTACTGAGCATCAGCGCCCCCTGCAGCCACACTTTGGTATTAATCCTGTTGGGCTCCTTGTTGAGCGATTAAGTGGTTTTCTTCTGTGTAGATATTACCCATGATCCTCTGCTTCCTGCCCCTGAAGAGCTGCAGCTGGAACAAATCCACCAAACTCTGTTCATGATTCTTCACGTTTTAACAGTTTCCTGCTGAATATTGGAGATAAACTCTGGTTTTTAATAACTTCAGAGTGTTTTGAACTGATCTCAGTTCAGCTTCACTCTTCGGCTGCAGCTGGTTGTGACAGTTGAAGCTGACTCTCAGTCAGTTCTTCTCTCAGGAGATGGAACCCACTCAGCAGAGTCACAGAGAACAGACGCTCAGGGAGAGAAGGAGGAAACTTTCTCTTTGTTCACACTCACATCAGACTCACTTTCATCAAGCTGTGGATTTTGGGTTAAAGAAAAGTTGTATATTGTCGCATTAAAGAAATTCCTCAATGCAGCAAATAAAAAGTCTGTCGTTCAGTTTGTTCCTCAGCTGCTTATTTTCCACCACAGTCAACATCAACATACATCGACAGTCGTTCAGGCCACAACTTCAGTTCTGTCTTTTGGTTTTTCAATTCGGAGACAAACCACTTTAACCACTTTCAGTTCTTTGACCTTAAACAGACTCACGGACACAACCTCTTGTTCTGCAAAGATCAAATTCACAAAGACAGAAGAAGCTCACTCAGAGTAAAGAGTCCTCTTCCCTGCGTCATGATAATAATGATAATAATGAAACATAGTCTAAGTGATTACATTGTGCCGCTGTGCTCTCAGCCGGGTGTGCTGTATCTTCACCACTGTTTGGATGATGTTCTGCAGATGTCACATTGTGTGTGTTTGGATGGTAGTCATTATTAAAGAAAGAAAACTATAAACCTTTTACTTATATTCTATCTGATCGGTCTGAACTCCTTCACTTCTCTGTGGTTCCCTGTGACTCTTGTATTTCATCTAAAACTCTTAAACTGTCCATTGTTTCATCACAGTGCAAACGTGAGACCCGTGCATGTTAAGCAGACCTCTCTGTATGTGTGCACACAAACATCACCACACTTCCTGTGTGTGTCACTCCTCGAGCACAAGCTGATTCAAGAGATTCAAGAGATTCAAGAGTTTAATGTCAAATACACAACAATTACATTAAGCAGTCGCTGGCAAAGAAATGCTTGGGTCACAGGTTCTCTTATTGCTTATTGATCTGAGCCAGTTTGTACTGTCTGTCTTTGGCACTGATCATTATCAAGCATTAGCTTCATGATCTTTACAGATATATGTAGTTTGACCTTTGAACATTTGTATCTGTCTTTTGGGAGAAGGTATTAATGTGGGGTCTAATGTTTTCCATTTATTTTAATGGATTCTGTAATATTGAACATGTTTGAAACTAGAGGTGTTCAGCTGCAACACGACACTTCACCACTAGATGTCACTACATTCTACACACTGCAACTTTGAGGGAGGCCTGTCACGATGTGTTGTCCCAGAAGATTGTGATGAATGATATTATTGTCATCATTCTGAAACCACTTCATACCAGTGATACAATAAGAGGATAGCATGATAATAATAACCCTAACAAAGAGCAGTGAACTTTAAAATCTTAAGAACATACAGTCTGAAGTTTGTACCGAGCTGGAGTTTCTGTGTCCTCCTCCTCTCGGCTCTCACTCTAACTCATAAACCCTCATCACTAGTTATCAGGACCTGATCAGCACATGAAGTCACTGAGTGTTGGTTTGATTCGCTCCAGAGTTTATGAGGCTGCATTCAAACATCATGACAATGACTCGTCAACATGTTGTGCTCAGTACAACACGAGACGTGACGCTCACAGTCGGGACTACTGACACCTAAATCATTCCAATACTAAATAAACTAAACTAACCCTCTGAACTTGAACTAGTTCATTTTAAGTGTTAACTGGCAAACAGCTGCTGGACACCAGTCAGCATTGAAAGGCAGAAGTAGTAGGACTGGATCATTACACTCCTGTGACCAATCCTGCATGAGACTGATGTTAGGCCCGCCCTTCTCATTAGCATACGGACACAGAAATACAGAAATAAATAAATGTGGAAATATTTTTTTTTATAAAAATTTGTATTTATGTATTTATTTATTTATCCTCCATACCACTGGACTCGGTGTGTTGGTGACTAAATGCAGCCGCTGCTGCAGGAAAGCTGAAGTGTGTTTGTTAGGTTCTAACCAGCCTGATGTTTGAAACATGTCCTGGACGTGTTGAGCTCGAGGTCCAGCTCCTCTTTATTTACACCGTGTTCACTCACTTCTCTCATCCACTGTGATTGTGTCGGGATCAGTCGCTGGAGAAGCTTTTGACTCGTTTACTGTTCGTTTGTCTTTATGACTTCAGCTTCGGTTATTAGGAGTTCACCAGGTTTCAGGCTGTTCTTCAGGAACAGACACTGTCTTTTATCCCGAGGTATGAGAAGAGTCCGTCTTGGTTTGGTTCAAAAAGTATTTATTTAGAAGCAATGAAAAGCTACAACATAGCTATGGGCACTCAACATACAGCCCCGGCCGTCTAATAGCACGGGGAAATCTAGAGTTGCGCTGAACGGACGGCGGGTGCAATATTTATAATAGTAGGTAGAACTTCATTGGTCAATAACGAGGGGGAGTCACCGTGGCTTAGCCCTGGCTCTCCCTTGCTGGTGCGCAGGCGTGGTCCCATCCTCTTGGCCCTGGAGTCTGCGAATGATGAGGAGTGTTTGGTTTCATGTTTTACAGACAGGCCTTCAGCTGAAGCCTTGTGGGTCTTCAGTATTTTTGCAGATATGGTGTTGTTGTTCAATGGAGTGAGATGCGTAAGCATGCGCCTTTCCTATCTATCCTTCAGAACCTAGTGGCAGCTGCTTGAATTCTTTCTAAGGGTAGGTCACAGTTTCTTATGAAAACAGTGCATTCATGTATGTGTGATGTTTGAATAAAGCTAATGGAGTTTAGGCTGTAATATAGTAAGTTAGGTATGAGAACAAGTTAAAGTACAGTGTATTGTATGCCACAGATGTACAGTCTTCTCAAGCAGGCATTATCAGACAGGTGCAAGGCTGAACTGCGATGTGACGCACACACACACACACACACACACACACACACACTAACCAACTTCAAGATTAAAACCAGCCAGCAACGGCTACTAACAGTCACTATGTGAAGGCCACACATTCTCCCCATATTCAGCCCAAACTGCCCCTGCCCCCCCCCCCCCCCCCCCCCCCCGTCTAACATACTGCATTTGTTTAGAGTTCAGTTTCATTGCCATCTTCACAGACACACACACAAAGAAAAACATAGATTTTAGTCTTAACAACAAGGAGGAGCGGAGACCCGGTGGTTCGGTGAGTAAACTCTTGTTTTCTTAACGCTTGACAGGTTTTACCTCCACATGTGGGGGGGGAGGAGCACTTTACAGAGTCACTTTCAGTTTGCATGACACAATGTTCACAATGGGACTCAGAGTCTGTGAGTCTACAGTCTGAACTCTGCAGAGATCGTAGCTGCAGAGTCTGAACCTCAGCTGCTCTGACTCGGTGTCATGAGTCAAACCAGCTGTTAACTCGTCTCTTCTTCCATTGATCCACATTCAGTTCTCACAGAATGAAAGAAAGATGTCTGCGTTCAAGTCTCTGGTTGTGTTGATCCTCAACATGTGGACTCTCACCACAGCAGGTACGTGAAGTCTGATCTTACTCAGAAATCACAGGTTCTGTTTGAACGTGGTACTTTGTACAGGCATGTTGGTTCCATCAGACGAAGCAGGAAACAGGAGAAATGATTGTGAAGGTTTATAACAACATAGAGAAACACATGTTCTCACGGAGCTGGAGGTAAAACAGGTCACACCAGATGTTGGGTTCTTTTATTCTTCATTGAAACTTGAGCATCAACAGAACTGAGCTGAGTGTGTGTGTGTGTGTGTGTGTGTGTGTGTGTGTGTGTGTGTGTGTGTGTGTGTGTGTGTAAATCTCAGCCCTGTGACACTCAAACACTAACGATGCTGTAACATTATATTTTCCAATGTATTAAGAGAAACAAAAATCATCACATTAAGATTTAGTCACCAAATTAATTTTAATGGTAAAAACATGAATCTGTGATGAAGTCGAGAGGAAACAGCTTCTCTTGTTCCAAGTGTTGGAATCTTGCAGAACCAGATTGATCAGGAAACACGTGATGACGCCTACGTTTTTAATTTGTCACAGAATCAAACAACACATGTTGTATATAACCCAATCAGATGATGCTCACTTTGGATTCTGTGTTTCTATATATTCTATATCTATATTTTTATTCCACTTGATAATGATGTGTTTGTGTGTGTGTGTGAATAAATATCATCTCTGTGATTTGATAATGATGTCATCACACATGGACGCGGAAATGAAAAGCCAGCCGATCCGCGCCCATGTTAACAAACCAGTTTGTTGAGGTTCAGGTCTCAGAGTTTCTCCGCCTGGTTCACAGCAGAAAATACAGAGAAAATTAACTTTCAACACAGTTTCAACGTTTATCTTTTAAATTAATGTCATAAAGATAAATGATTGCATTGCTGCCTTTGCACATATCAAAATAAAAGCCCACCAGTGTTTCTGTGTAGATCATAGACTGTATTTAAAGAGGTTACACATACTCTTCCATTACTGAGAATAAGTCCTCAACTCATTTACTTTTCACTATGTTACGAACGGTTTCTTCTAATCAATGTTGTAAATATTCTTATATTTCTGATGTTCTCAGTTACACGCAGGATCTTTAGCACGTCTGTCCGTCCTGGGACAGATCCTCACATGAGGCTCTCTGAGGGTTCTACGTTAGTTTTATGTGTTTTTACTCTTGAGGGTTAAGAACAGAGGATGTCTCACCTTGTTAAGTTCTATGAGACACATTTAGATTTGTGAATATGGGCTCTACAAATCAAATTTGATTGACTTTTTGGGAGCTGTCCGTCTTTATTTACTGTCTGTGATCCGACCTCTCTTAACCGAAAACATTATATAAACATTCAATGAGAATTTGAACAGCACATTATTCTACAGTATTTGTCACCAGTTATAATTTAGATAAAAGTGAAGGAATCTACACGAAAACACTGATATCTGCTTACAATCATATTTTAATTGTTTATATGCTGCTTATAAACGGAGTTATTAACGTTATTTTGCACACACACACACACACGCACACACACACACACACACACACACACTTTCTTTATGTCTAAACTTCCAGATCCTAAATTCTTCTCATCACAAAGAATGTTCAGATTTTGCTGAATCTCAAAGTCAATTTTCTAAATGAACATTTCTGTGATCAACACACAACTTTTCCAGCTTGGTGTGAATCTGAGCCTCTTTTAGTCCATAGTGTTGGTTTGACAGTAAATGTACGTTACACATTCGAATGCCTCGTGTGGCAGGAGGTTGTTTTTGTGAAAGCAGCTCAGATAAAACTACTGTATGTTAACTGTCAACAGCCAAACAGACAGACATTCCATCAGGATATTTACATTCACAATCCGTCTGGGAGCAAATGCTCTAACTGCTCTTTAAAAGAAGCTTCTATTCACCACAGTTGATCCTGAACTGGTTGTTTTTTTACCCGGTGTCTCACAGATGTTGAGGTCTCCTGGGTTTTAGCGGAGAGCTGCATCTTACCCTGCAGTTTCCAGCCTGGTAAAGACCCAATCATTTACTGGATGAAGGTGGAACCAGGAAACCCTCGTGTCCACTCCTACTACAGAGCCAGAGACCAGTTTGATCTCCAGAGCGAGCGCTTCAGAGGCCGGACATCGCTGTTCACAGAGCAGATCTCCAGAGGAAACGCCTCGATCAGGCTGACGGGGCTGCAGCTTCAGGACCAGGGCCGATACGAGTGCTACACCAGCACCATCAATGGAGTCCACAAGGAGTCATTTATCAACCTGAGAACAGATGGTAAAGAAACTCAGTGAAAACAGAACACAAATACTAGAAATGATATTTGTCTCTTGTTGCTGTTACCTTGTTTAACATGTGTACTGTTGGGTTGAGTTGAAGCTGATACTTAAGCATTGGACGTCTCGCTGCTTGCCGGCACCATTACCTCTTTGAAACATGGTGAGTCACTAAAGTGCAATGAACCCTGGGACAGGTTGGACGGGGACGGATCCACTCGTTGGAGCTCGGTCTTCAAACGCAGCCCCTGAATTGAGACACAGCTCATGTCAGCAGCTCCACATATTGGCTCATATGTGACATGTTAAATAATAAGCACAATATGTTAAATCAATGAAGAGCTCCACAGTGCACGAGGCAAAGATGATCAATGAGTTATAAAAGAGAAATGTTGTCTTGCAGTTCCGGTGCGTCACGTGGACATTGAGCAGGTGGAGAACAACTTCACCTGCCGCTCAGAGGGGATCTACCCCGAGCCGCAGCTCACCTGGTCCACCAGGCCTCCGTCCACTGATACCCTTCAGATCCAAACCTCAGTGAAGGAGACGGAGCAGCAGCTCTATGAGATCAGCAGCACACTGACACTGTCAGACAGAGACACTGTTCTGATCTGCAGCATCAGCACTCGCAGTGGCAGGAGGAGCGCGGTGTGGTATCAACCCAGTACGTTGAATCTGCTCTATGGAACTGAACCTTTGCTTGTTTCACCGTACTGCTGCATATTTAGATCTGCTCCTACAGATAACTGACATCTTATATCAATGCTGATTCTCAATCTTTACTTTGTTTGGTTCTTTGTCTGCTGAACAGATTTCCACTAAACTAGTTGTGAGGATGGAACGTGGGCCACAGGTCACTCAGTAGAGCTCAGACCTCCACAAGGCCCAACAGTCTCCTTATGAAACCACATTGAAATTCACCAGGCCCAAGATCTGCACCAAATTCCACACACTCATAAATATCAGTCCTCTAAATTTGTCAGATTGTTTCTTCATCAGTTATTCGCAGGGAAATCACTGAAAATGTTGAAAAACGTCCTCTCTCACAATGTTAATGTGAAAAAACAACAAATCCTGGATCCACACAAACATGTGCTGAGTTCTTCTCTGAGCCCGACCCATAACACACCTTCCTGCCAAGTTTCATGGAAATCTGTCCAGTAGTTGTTGTGTAATGTTGCTTAAAGCCCAACAAACAAATGGAACATTGAACAGATCCATTAGTTTTCTTTCTTTAACATTGGACCTTTCTGGACCTTTTCCCTGAGAGGACTGATGTGTGTGAAATGTGGTGCAGCTTGAACTGACTGTTGGGCCTTGGAGGAGATATCAGCTCCACTGAGTGACCTTCTAGTTCAGTTCATCATCCCAAGGCCACACCCTCCTCCACATGAATCATTCTGAGGATAGAAAATGTTCAGAAAGTCTCATCAGAGCCTGAAACCACATTCTGACAACGAGGATATTATTTGATCCCTTTTCTTTTCAGCTCCCGTCCATGTGTTACTGTTTGAAACAACAACAATCGACTGCACTGCTCCAAACACCAAACCCCCGACACACCTGCTGTGGAAATTCAACCACAGTCAGATCATTGTGAACCAGACCGGGGTCGACGGCCCCCACAGGGTCTCAGAGCAGTGGAGGCAGCAGGTGGAGGATGTGTCAGCGTCAGGCAGCCTCACGCTGCACCACTTATCTTCAGATCACCAGGGAACGTTCACCTGTGAACTCAGTAGTGAAGAGGAGACGCATTTCATCAACAGCTACGTGACGATAGAGGAAGGTAAGATCCCAGGAGACGAGAACTGATTGATGAAATCCTCAGAGCGACTGTCAGACCTGAGGCTGGTGCAGTGAGCCCTGGGTTCCTCCTGGTGGAGCAGATCCCCCAGGGCTCCGTCCTCCAGCTCATCAGGAGCATCATGTCCACATGTTGTCAGGAGAACACACACACACACACACACACACACACACACACACACACACACCACACACACACACAACACACACACACACACACACACACTCACTTGTTGATGCTACAGTTCTACTCTCTGAATTACAGGTTTTTCAGGTTCAGTTGCAGCAATTGTGGTCGGAGTCCTCGTTGTGTGTGTAGCATTCGGAGCTGGAGCAGGATTATGCTACTTTAAAAGACTACAGGTAAATATTAATATTTACAATAATTCTGCTATTAATTTATTATGTGATGTTTCTTCTAATGATTATTTCTTTTGAACAAACACAAACGGACCATCCACAATCAGATGCTCCAGATGAAACATGTAAAGTAAGTTTACTGTATATTCTTTACTGAGAGTTACAATATTCTGCTGTAAAGAATAACCCTGTTGTCATGGAGATGCTGTAAACTACTTTATTCTTGTCACGTTGCTCTAACAGCTGCATCTCAGCTGCATCAGCAGACACATCCTAAAGCATCAGTTTCTGAGAGTTCGTTCAAAAACCAGATCGATATTAGAGTGAAAGAAAATCTGATACCGAAATATCGGCCAATAAATTTATGAAAAAGATTTGACAATGATTCCTAAGATGTCGTTATCAAACCCTTACGGCAAAGAAATGTAACTGAGACTTGATATTTTACAGTTTAACCATGAACTGTATTATTAATAACACAAATACAAAGAACTTTAATTAAAATGTCTGCAACTGGCTGAATAATCGAGTGGTTGATTGAAACTTGCATCCAAACGAGTTGAGGCCTCCTGAGGTCACCTGTCTCACTGCTACACACAAGAGTTCAGTCCTTATCACACACAATGGAAGTGAGTGACTGACAGCTGCAGAACTAATGCTCAATATGTACTTATATACAAGGTAATATTCATATTTATGACCATATTCAAGTCAAAGCCTTTGTAAAAAACATTGTGCTGCAGTAGCAGAACTCTGCAGAACATTGTTGAACTGAAAGATAAGATTTAACAGATGCTGAAATATGAATTAATATAATGTGAATTGTGCATTGACCACTAAGTTGCATAACTGCATTTCTTGTGTATTTATGCTGTGCATTCAGCTTTATAGAAATTCAAATGTGTGTGTGTGTGTTGTGTGGGGTGTGTGTGTGTGTGTGTGTGTGTGTGTGTGTGTGTCCCACCCTGCGTTGTACGCCACCACCAACCAGTGCAGTGTCCGTCCCTCCAGGTTCCTGACATGTTGCATTCACAATAATATGAGGTCACTGTGACCTTTGACCTTTGACCCTGAATCTAATCAGTTTCTCTTTGAGTCCAACTGGTCAAAATGTGAAGAAATCCCCTAAAGACGACTGAGACTTCAAGAGGCCATGAACATGTTGTGTGACCTTGACCTTGACCCCTGAATCTATGAGTTCCTCTGTCAGTCTGAATGAACATGTTGTGTGACCTTGACCTTTGACTTGACCCCTGATCTATAGTCCTCTGTCAGTCTGAATGAACATGTTGTGTGACCTTGACCTTTGACCCCCTGAATCTAATGAGTTCCTCTGTCAGTCTGAATGAACATGTTGTGTGACCTTGACCTTTGACCCCTGAATCTAATGAGTTCCTCTGTCAGTCTGAATGAACATGTTGTGTGACCTTGACCTTTGACCTTTGACCCCCTGAATCTAATGAGTTCCTCTGTCAGTCTGAATGAACGCTTGAACCAAATCTGAAAGGATTCTCTTGAGGAGTTTTTAACATGTTCATGAGGCAAAGAGGGGATTTACCAGGGTGAGGGTCACATGGTCACCCTCTGTATGAATGTTGTGTTTTCTGATTTTATTCTAACAGATATTTTCTTTAATTACAGACTCAGTGGTCGTGAACTCTCAGGGATTGACTGGGAAGTCGTGGCCTCAGCTCTGAAGTCAGACCCCTCACATCTGAGAGAACTGGATCTGAGTGACAACAAGCTGCAGGATTCAGAAGTGAAGCTGCTGTGTTCTGGACTGGAGAGTCCAAACTGTCGACTGGAGACTCTGAGGTCCTTAAATCCTTCTTCACTTTTCAGACTTTCTTTCTTATTGGGTCATTATTTATTTGAATTGTCTCAGTTCTGCTCTGCTCACTGTCCCTCAGTCATCTGTCACTCACCCAGCCTGTCAGTCACGTCCACCTCATCAGCTCCATTCACCTGCACTCACCTGCTCCTGAGCACTAAGAAAGTGTCAGTAAATAACATGTGGACTGAGGCCGAGCACTCGTCCTCCTCAGGTTTTCAGAATAAGACACGTTCTCATTGAAACACGTTGGACAGTTGATAAGTATAGAAACAAACAGGAAGTGAGTGTCAGGAGCCATCCCTACTTTAAACAGTGTTTAATTACACAAACCTGCTCAGTGACCAAACACAGAGAAGAAGCTGATGAATGAAACAATGGTCCAACATGTCTGATCTGATATTTATCTTCAGGTCACAGACTGGACTGAGGTCAGCAGCATGTTGAGAGTCTGTGTTGACATGATGACGATCCACAACAACAGGAGGACACATTCTAATATTCATATTTCTTTATCCAGGTTGAATCACTGCAGTCTGACAGAGATCAGCTGTTCTTCTCTGGCTTCAGCTCTGAGGTCAAACCCCTCTCATCTGAGAGAACTGGATCTGAGTATCAACAACCTGCAGGACTCAGGAGTGAATGAGCTGTGTGGTTTTCTACAGAGTCCAACCTGTCGACTGGAGACTCTGAGGTCAGTTCACTGACTGACTTTTATAGATCTCATATCTATAAAACAGCATTTATACACAATTTATCTTATTTATTTCTAATTTAACATAATTCCTCTTCATACATAACTTGAATTGATTCATTAATTAATCTGTGACATTTTAAATATTCAGCTACTTGGTAAAACATTGAGTTTAGTTCTGGATTTCCTAAACTGATCTGCAGGACAGAGACCGGGTCCAAATAATCTATTTGTACTGAATCAGGACTCGTTTTTAGTCCAACATGTCTGATTTCATATTTATCTTCCATGTTATGAGTCTGTGTGACATGAATATGTGTCTGTTATTTTCACACATGAACTCAGTTTAATTTACAGTTAAGTTTTATTCTTTATCCAGGTTGATGGGCTGCAGTCTGTCAGAGATCAGCTGTTCTTCTCTGGCTTCAGCTCTGAGCTCAAACCCCTCTAATCTGACAGAACTGGATCTGAGTAACAACGACCTGCAGGACTCAGGAGTGAAGGAGCTGTGTGGTTTTCTACAGAGTCCAACCTGTCGACTGGAGACTCTGTGGTCAGTTCACTGACTGACTTTTATAGATCTCATATCTATAAAACAGCATTTATACACAATTTATCTCATTTAATTCTAATTTAACATAATTCCTCTTCTCACATAACTTGAATCCATTCATTAATTAATCTGTGACATTTTAAATATTCAGCTA
>VCHM03000500.1:0-13155 GCA_006182925.3 Reinhardtius hippoglossoides
AACAGCTGGGCTTGCGGCCTGTTTTTCTTAATTTAGAGATCAGTGAGGATTTAATGAGTTTCCTTATCTACAGAGAACAAGGTAAATTGAGTCGACTCGCATAACAAGGCAAGGATTTACTCCTTCCCCTTGTTCTCTGTTTTTGAGGAAGTCTGATCATGGACCCTTACAGTGTTTTGCCAGTTTCCAAAACCAGACAAGGATCCATCTGGTTTTGGGGATATCTTGGCAAACATTAGCGATTATTGGGAACATGGTAAAGAATAGCATAAGAGCAAAATACACCATGATCACTTGTAGAGGGTGAGTCTGCAGCATTTGGATGAATCCGGATCAAGCACTTCTTGTTGTCTGCTTCATCAGTGATCGTTTGCCACATCTTACCAAACACATGAAAACAGTCACGCTGAGCTGGGAGACGACTCCTGTTGTAGATGTGACCACAGCAGTGAACGTCGGAAGGCTGCATGAAGAGGTGGTGAGACATGCTGACAAAGAAGTGGGATTGTTTCTGTGCAAAGTCAAATGAGGGTTGACGCGGAGGGAAGCTTCAGGGGGAAGCTACAGAATCTGTAGCAGAAGAAGAACTCTGCCGAGACAGCTTGGAGGTCGCTGTTTCTTATGCAACCAACGGAAGACATTGCGTTAAGCGTTGTCCCGAATGACTCCAAGCTGGCCGACTGAGGTGTGAAGTGAGTGTCAGATGTCAGATTGTTGGTTTTGGTGAGTTGCAAATGATGTATGGCACAGAACTTTTTGCCAATGTTGGAAAAGTGTTGGGCGGGAGGGGTCAGATGCAATCCCACCATCTGAAGGATGCAGTCAGGCAGAACTTTAAAATGGTGCTGGTAGTAGTACATAGGAGCCACTGGAGTGTTTGAGGAGCAACTGGTGAACAAGGATTATTCAAGACTTTCTATTTACCAGTATTGGTTTGTGGATAGAGAAGAGGTCATGTATGTGCATGTAAATTGGG
The DNA here is from genome assembly GCA_006182925.3 of Reinhardtius hippoglossoides. Lineage (NCBI taxonomy): Eukaryota > Metazoa > Chordata > Actinopteri > Pleuronectiformes > Pleuronectidae > Reinhardtius > Reinhardtius hippoglossoides. The sequence goes on from VCHM03000500.1 coordinate 977, forward strand.
GTATATTTTTCTCCTGTATTGTCATGGAAGCCCCCACACTAAATTGTCTGTACCAAAAGGTTAGCTGTTGAACCCCCCCACACTTCAGTCCTGTCTCTTCCTGTTAATTGGTTCAATTTCGGGCCGTTAAGCCTTTATCGAAAGGACAGTGTGGAAACAGGCAGGGTGAGAAAGGGGAAGCGACTGGGCCAGGCCGGATTTGAACCCCAAACCGCTGTGATGAGGACGTGGCCTCAAACAGGTGAACCACTGGTGCACCCCCCCATAATTTGATAAATGACCAGAAAAATGCAGAGAATATATCTCATTGTACTTTTTGGTTAAATAGTTGCAGCATGATGTAAGCCAGTGTGTTTCCTGTGCCAAGAGAGAAACCAACAAAGTTGTGTTAATGACAATTGAAGAAGACGACAACGGACTAACAACGCTCCCTGATGCTGACGCCTCCGTGCCCCAGGATGAAGAAGACGGCCAAGATGGATCCTGCCTGTTCTTTTTGACCCTGTACATCATCAGGTCTGTCCTTTCAGATAGATTATCCACGTATGCTTTTAAAATGGTTTTAAACTGACACCAAAGGTTTTTCTGTGTCACATGTTGGACCTTAAAGCTGTGACCTGACCCTGAGATCCCCAGCCCTGTAGGCTGCCCCTCCCCCAGAACTCCACCTCCACATGGAACAAGTAACTCAGCAACCACAGGACGTGGTCAACACAAATTCTGCAAGTTTAAAAAAAGACTGTTGCACCTTAAGACAAAAACTAAATTCTACCCACTACAACAAATCGACTGAGACGTGACTGAAAAACTGTCACCACCAGAGACTGAAGCCAACAAATACTACACAACCACACAACACGATGCACCACACTGACTCACAAGAGGACACAACACAACCACACAACACGATTCAATTGAGACAGATTCTGGATGTTTTTATAGCTGTAATTTTATTTTTGAAAACCTGTTCCTGAATCACTGAACATTTTACCCTTTGTTTGTAAAATAAATGTTTTTTCTTAACTTGGTTTTTACATATTCATTTTTCCATCTTCAAAGTAGAAGTTTTACGAACATGGTCTTTGTGTGACTAGAAGAACTTACAGCTGCAACAAAACACTGAAATACAAGCGCACACAAAATAACCACCATTTATTTCTACACGAAGACGTGAGGGTGAAACCACACAACAAACAAAAGATACGTTTGACTGAAGGGAAACTGAATAAACCTGAAAGAGGAGAAAACAGAGAAACAACAGTAAATCGTACAGGAAGTAAAACCTACAAAACTGAAATAATCCATTCAACCTGTATTATTGTTTGGGGACTGAATCCAACAGGGGGCGCTGCTGTCGAACTGAACATTTTGAATTGTCAGGTGTTAAAGACAAACCAATCAGCAGCTGACAGCTCCCCAGGCCACGCCCATTGATCGAGCCCTTGGGAAGAGACTGAGGTGCAGGCAAAGATCCTCAACTGCAGACAGAGCACTCACTCTGACACTAAAGTAACACAAAGAAACGTCTATCACTGTCATCAGTGATCAATTTAAAACTTTCCTGAATTTTCTATTTACTTCTATGACTAATGTGTCACTTTATCATAAAAATGTACAAGAGTTTCCTCTTCAGTGTCTGTCCGGCGTCAGCGAGGCCTGTGAAACAGAGAATACAGAAATCGACCGCATCAAAGGTGTGTGTGTGTGTGTGTTTCAGAACTTGGTGATATGGTTCACAGGGAAGATTTATATCACCCATCGTCTGCAGTTTTACCTTTTTATCACAGAGTAGATGACCTCTGAATTTGAATCTTGTCTGGAAACTGTTGGAGAAACAAATCGACTTAAATGTCATTAAAAAAATTCCCTCTGAATTTGAAATGTGCTTTAAACTGAATAAAGCTGCCGACATGTCGTACAGCTCTAAACCATTTCTATTCTGCGTCTTCATGATAACATGTTTTGTTTTTTTTATGCAGATGAACAAACGTGCAGAGGGTCCTCATGTGGTTTCCAAACTATCACCTGCACCTCAATGTACTTAAAAAGTAATCTGCAGATAAATTAAAATATTTCATTTAATCTCATTTAACAGGACTACAAAGAAATGTCTCATATTTCTGAATTTAACATTGAAAAGTGTGTGTATATGTTATACATACCCTGAACGGTAACTTCTGCTTGGACGTCCTCACCTGTTGGGTTCATGGCCAAGTCTGAACCCGGTGCTGACGTGTCTGATGAACAGCAGATTAATGCTGGAGTAGAGAAAAGAAGCAGACGAGGTTAAAGTGTTGAAATAAAGGGAATTCTTCAGGAAGCTTGGTTCAGACTCTTCAAGGTAAAACAGCAATATTTTCTACAGCGCCTCCTTTAGTCCAGTTTAAGTCACTTTACCTCGACGATTTCTATAGAGAAGTCCCAACAGAAGCAGAGAACCCAGTAAAACAATGGTTAAGGTCCACAGCAGGAGAAGATGAGGGGTTCGACTGGAGGACGGATCATTATCTTTGTGCACAGCTGGAGACGCATTTCATTTTGGGAGCATGTTATTTTAGACGATAATTCATGTTTCCAGAATAAATTTGATCAACTCAACAGTGATAAAACACTAATTACTTTTAGCTAACGGTGTAATAGAACGTATAAATGCTGCTCTGACCTTGGACATTCAGCCAGCTCTCTGGTGATTCTCCGACTCCGGAGATGTTGCACTTGTAGAGTCCTTCATCAGACTTGGACACACTGTAGATGGTCGTCACTCCTTTGTATCCCGTCTCGATACAGATGTTGTCCTTGTAGAACTCAGCGATTCGGTTGAAAGGTTTCTCCATGATGCAGCGCAGAGTCACATCATCTCCCTCCATCACAGGACTGACTGTATATAAAGATGATCACTGACTGTATATAAAGACCATCAGTGACTGTATATAAAGATGATCAGTGACTGTATATAAAGATGATCAGTGACTGTATATAAAGACCATCAGTGACTGTATATAAAGACCATCAGTGACTGTATATAAAGACCATCAGTGACTGTATATAAAGACCATCAGTGACTGTATATAAAGAGGATCAGTGACTGTATATAAAGACCATCAGTGACTGTATATAAAGACCATCAGTGACTGTATATAAAGATGATCAGTGACTGTATATAAAGACCATCAGTGACTGTATATAAAGACCATCAGCGACTGTATATAAAGACCATCAGTGACTGTATATAAAGATGATCACTGACCGTATATAAAGACCATCAGTGACTGTATATAAAGATGATCAGTGACTGTATATAAAGATGATCAGTGACTGTATATAAAGACCATCAGTGACTATAAGCATCGATATAAAGACCATCCCGTGACTGTATATAAGACTCAGGACTGTATATAAGATGTGATCAGTGACTGTATATAAAGACCATCAGTGACTGTATATAAAGATGATCAGTGACTGTATATAAAGACCATCAGTGACTGTATATAAAGACCTGAGTTCACAGATGATCATGACGATAAAGACCATCAGGACTGTATATAAAGACCATCAGTGACTGTATATAAGACACATGACTGATAAGACCCTCATGACTGTATATAAAGACCATCAGTGACTGTATATAAAGAGATCAGTGACTGTATATAAGATGATCAGTGACTGTATATAAAGACCATCAGTGACTGTATATAAAGACCATCAGACTGTATAAAGAGATCAGTGACTGTATATAAAGACATCAGTGACTGTATATAAAGACCATCAGTGACTGTATATAAAGAGATCAGTGACTGTATATAAAGACCATCAGTGACTGTATATAAAGACCATCATGACTGTATATAAAGACCATCAGTGACTGTATATAAAAGACTGATCAGTGACGACTGTATATAAAAGGAATGACCAGTGACTGTATATAAAGACATCAGTGACTGTATATAAAGACCAGTGACTGTATATAAAGACACAGTGACTGTATATAAAGATGATCAGTGACTGTATATAAAGACCATCAGTGACTGTATATAAAGACCATCATGACTGTATATAAGATGATCATGACTGTATATAAATGATCAGTGACTGTATATAAGACCATCAGTGACTGTATATAAGACCACTGACTGTATATAAAGACCACCAGTGACTGTTAATATACGAATCAGTGACTGTATATAAAGACCATCAGGATGTAATATAAAGAGATCAGTGACTGTATATAAAGACCATCAGTGACTGTATATAAAGACCATCAGCGACCAACAGCTTCTCTGGTTCTGTTTTCACGCAGCATCACTGGCTGTGCCCCGTGTGGTGACAGATGAAACTACAGGCAATGATTCGTCGGAGCTTCAGTTTCTCATGTTGCAGAAAGACCGAGTCACCAGCCGCACATTTGATCAGGTGAGCCAGGGGCCCGGCCTCAGGTCCAACCTCCGACATGAGCTCAGTTCTGTGGTTTGTCAACCCGACCCGCCGACATCTTTCTGCAGTCCATCCAGATCCTCACAAAACCACCCAGAACCCAGCTGTGAAGCTTGTTCAAATGGTGTTCATATGTTTTCTGACAGACTTTTTACTTTTTACCAAACAGACACCACCAGAAATCCTGTTTTTATTTCCACGTCATCTACTTGATGTGAATGTTTACTTCTAGCTGCATATTTGAATGTCTGATACAAAGCTCTCCTGGAAGGAGCTTGTTGCTGTAGAAAGATAAGATCAGGTGTTCGTGCATTGAGGAGGAAGTGGAGCTGAATTTCATCATTTGATTGTGACTCAGCGTCACCTCAACTTCTTCAAACCAGTTTCTGCTGTGACTAAGCAGGAGTCAGAATTTATTCACACGGTCACTTTTCCAGGCATCAAAAGGCTTTTTACATTTAATTACAGTTCTATTTGTAGTTTGGGTAAAAGTGAATGTGATGAATTCAAACTCCTGCTGCACATGGTTCGTGTTATGTTCTTATTCACACTGTGATTGAAGGGGATCACCAGCATTTCAGACATCATAGATACATGCTCTTTAAAAGTCTGCATTTGAAGCAGCAGTCTTCATGCAGAGCATCTAGAGTCAGAGGAAGGATCCTGAAAAGACTCAATCCATTGATATATTATCTTCTGATCTCCATGAAGCCGTCGCTACCTCCACCCAGGAGCTCATGTTCTCACCCATGTCCATTGTTGTGTTCGTTGGTTTATCAGCAGGATTACACAAAAACTACTGAACCAATATCCACAAAACTTGGCAGAAGGATGGAACCAAGAACCCAATGAGTTTGGTGCAGAAACGGACAAAGGGGCAGGTAGTTTTTCACTTTGTTTCAAATGAACATGTTGGACTTTCCCACCAGTTTCCCAGTGAATGATTCCCATTTAGAGAACTGATATATTAGTGTTTGCAGATGGATTGAACTGGACTGAAACGTATTAAAGTAGTGGAAACATCTGGTTAAGGATCTCCAGCCTGAAGCTGTCTGATGCTGGCAGATACCAGTGCAAGAGGCTTTGGAAGAACGGCCCTCGAGACAGCACCACAGTGGAGCTGTTTGTGTGTATGTCCAGTCAAACACATGTTTCTACACTTAGAAAGGCTTTGCTCCGGTTCTATAGAGAACCTTCAACCTCCCTGTTGCTAACATGTTGTAGAGAACGGCCTGAACTTTGTTCCTAGTTCCAGTTGATTCAGGACCCGATCCGATCCAGCTCGACTCCGGCCCTGGCCACTTTACTGCTGCTCTGAGGGAAATATCTGATCTGTTTGGGCCCGAGTCAAAGTCTGAACCTTCAGGCCTGAGCCCAATGCAGACCAGTCCATTCCAGCACAATAACACAAGAACCACCCAGTCACATTTAATGGGGCTTGATCCCGACCCACTTGATTCAGCCAGAACCTGGTCCATTCAGACTTGACCCTGATCCGACCACATTAATGCAAGTCTGAATCTTCCCGATCCTCTCAGGCCTGATTCAGAACCTGTGGATTCCTTCAGGCCACAGTCGGATCTGATCCGACCTGAACAGTCCGGATTCTGATCGTGTCCCTCTGTCAGATTCATAACGTGGCGTCTGAACTAAACGGTGTTCCACATCTGAAGGTGTCACCATCTGCTCCGGTCAATTTTCCAAATGGTAAACAATAGAGTAAAGTAGATTTACGATGTGAGGGTGTGGATCTATGACCGATTCCTCCTGGTCGGGCTTCACTCTCCAGGTCACCAGTACAGTGGGTTACAGGTTTGGCTCATACAGTGGTTTTTGGGTGAGGTCAGTTAGTTCCTGACTCTTGTTTCCGGTCACAGATGTGGTCACGTCCTGTTTTATTCCTGTTTTCAGTCTCTGAGCCCAAACACTCTGAGGTTTTGAATGGAGCTGGAGGAGCGACTCTGCAGTGTGAGGTGAGCTACTGGCTGCTGGAGCCCGAAATCCTCTTTCTGGACCATCAGGGAAACCAGATCCCGCTGAAGAACCAAGAAGAGACGATGATGCCGGAGGATTTTTCACCGTGAGATGAAGAGCGACTCTCCAAACTGCAACCAGCAGGTTCACATTTAGTTAAAGAGCAACAAGAACCGAGCTTTTACATTGATTTAAATATGTGTCACACAGTGATTTTTATAATACAAGACGTGACGAGTGTTTCCACCTTGTTCTTGCACGTTCTCTTCCTGATTGGTTCTCATCAGCAGCAGCTTTTATTAAATTCCTTTGAATAAAACAGACGCATATTTAATAAGTCTGGTAAAAAGGACGGAGACTGAAACGTCAGGGAGGTGATTCTAGTCAGGTTATTGTTTTTTACTTTTCACAGGAAAACCATGTTAATCATTTAATAACAATCAGAAAAAGGACATTTCCAATGATCAGAGCTGTGATGTTTCTTTTTGTCACCTCAGTGTCACCTGCAGAGTTCAGCTGCTGCAGCTCCACGTGGACAAGGACAAGAACATCCTCACACCAGGTAAAGCTGCTTCTATATTCATAAAGAAATGAGTCAAGGAATTCATTTCTGCTTCTTCTTGTGATTTCATACAGACCATCACTGACTGTATATACAGACCATCACTGACTGTATATACAGACCATCAGTGACTGTATATAAAGACCATCAGTGACTGTATATAAAGAGGATCAGTGACTGTATATAAAGACGATCAGTGACTGTATATAAAGACCATCAGTGACTGTATGTAAAGACCATCAGTGACTGTATATAAAGACCATCAGTGACTGTATATAAAGACCATCAGTGACTGTATATAAAGACCATCAGTGACTGTATATAAAGACCATCAGTGACTGTATATAAAGACCATCAGTGACTGTATATAAAGACCATCAGTGACTGTATATAAAGACCATCAGTGACTGTATATAAAGAGGATCAGTGACTGTATATAAAGAGGATCAGTGACTGTATATAAAGACCATCAGTGACTGTATATAAAGACGATCAGTGACTGTATATAAAGAGGATCAGTGACTGTATATAAAGACCATCAGTGACTGTATATAAAGACATCAGTGACTGTATATAAAGAGGATCAGTGACTGTATATAAAGAGCATCAGTGACTGTATATAAAGACCATCAGTGACTGTATATAAAGAAGGATCAGTGACTGTATATAAAGACCATCAGTGACTGTATATAAAGACCATCAGTGACTGTATATAAAGAGACATCATTGACTGTATATAAAAGACCATCAGTGACTGTATATAAAGACTCAGTGACTGTATATAAAGACCATCAGTGACTGTATATAAAGACCATCAGTGACTGTATATAAAGAGGATCAGTGACTGTATATAAAGACCATCAGTGACTGTATATAAAGACCATCAGTGACTGTATATAAAGAGATCAGTGACTGTATATAAAGACCATCAGTGACTGTATATAAAGAGGATCAGTGACTGTATATAAAGAGACATGACTGTATATAAAGACATCGTGACTGTATATATAAAAGATCATGACTGTATATAAGATCAGTGACTGTATATAAAGACCATCAGTGACTGTATATAAAGAGGATCAGTGACTGTATATAAAGACCATCAGTGACTGTATATAAAGAGGATCAGTGACTGTATATAAAGATGATCAGTGACTGTATATAAAGACCATCAGCGACCAACAGCTTCTCTGGTTCTGTTTTCACGCAGCATCACTGGCTGTGCCCCGTGTGGTGACAGATGAAACTACAGGCAATGATTCGTCGGAGCTTCAGTTTCTCATGTTGCAGAAAGACCGAGTCACCAGCCGCACATTTGATCAGGTGAGCCAGGGGCCCGGCCTCAGGTCCAACCTCCGACATGAGCTCAGTTCTGGGGTTTGTCAACCCGACCCGCCGACATCTTTCTGCAGTCCATCCAGATCCTCACAAAACCAGCCAGAACCCAGCTGCTCTGCCAGTCGCCACGATTCAACAGCAGCAGCCATCAGCAGTCACCGTCCATCTGCCAACTGAGCCCAGAGCAAGTGTCCCAAACCTGGCGCCCAAAGGCAAAACGCCATCCAGGCCCGGCCCGCTTGATCCATAGACCTCGTGGTAACAACAGCAGCCCGGAACTTTCCTGTCTGTTGTCCCGTTCAGAGACAAATCCACATGTAGACTTCTCCAGGCTGGAGTGCAGACGTCCTGCAGCGTTGCCTCCATCGACCCTGTCTAATCACCATGAAGCTTACGTGAAGCTGTGAAAGATTCAGTCCAGGGTTTATTAAACCAAACTTATCTTTGTACGTAAAGTGAAGGTTTGTGAACCGTTTTTAAAAGTTCACTGAAACAAGGTAAGAACATTGTTTGCTGTTTTGAGCAAACATGATATTTCATCATTTATAATCTCACTAATCTTCAGAGGTGCTTGTGTTTGGGTGTTTGCCTGTTTCTAGCTTTTGCTAAGGTAACCTAAGCTAAGCTAAGCTAAGCTAAGCTAAGCTAAGCTAAGCTAAGCTAAGCTAAGCTAAGTTAACCACTTCTGTCAGTCAAACACTAGGGGGCGGGACTATCTCCCATCTGGATTATGGAGAAAACACACAGAGTTTCTGTCGGTGACGGAGGATTTTAACGACTGGTGTAATGTGTCCAAGACTAAAGACACGATAATCCACTTCAGGAAGTAGCCTCCACCGATTCCCTCTGTTTTTATTCTTGGCCGAGCTGTTGAAGTTGTCCATCAAATATGTGGGAACAACAATCGACAACAAACTCACATTTGAAGCCGACACTGATGCTGTTTGTGCAAAGGTCCACCAGCGATGAACGTCTGTCACAAGGGGAGAAGGTTTAATGTGGACTCTGCTCACAGATCTATAGAATCTAACCAAGATGAAAGACTTTGAGACGTAAGAACTCATTCGTCCCTGCGACCGCCGGCCTCATTAAAGCATCATGTGATCTACAGGCCCTTATGTACATGTGCGTTGTGTGTATAGAATTATCACTTTCCTTTATTCTCTGCTGGCTGTAACACAAACGGACTCGTGGGGATAATAAAGTTTATCTTGAGCTGCTGCTTCACTCTATTTCATGTGACATTAAGACAATTTTGTTCTTCCTAAATTAAATAGTTTTTCATTGAAAAACATTTACTTGAATATAATAAAATCCAAACAACAGGTTTAACTTTGACATATTTTCCCATCTGTCTATAAAACATGTTGAAGCCTTTCAGTGTGAAGCTTGTTCAAATGGTGTTCATATGTTTTCTGACAGACTTTTTACTTTTTACCAAACAGACACCACCAGAAATCCTGTTTTTATTTCCACGTCATCTACTGATGTGAATGTTTACTTCTAGCTGCATATTTGAATGTCTGATACAAAGCTCTCCTGGAAGGAGCTTGTGGCTGTAGAAAGATAAGATCAGGTGTTCGTGCATTGAGGAGGAAGTGGAGCTGAATTTCATCATTTGATTGTGACTCAGCGTCACCTCAACTTCTTCAAACCAGTTTCTGCTGTGACTAAGCAGGAGTCAGAATTTATTCACACGGTCACTTTTCCAGGCATCAAAAGGCTTTTTACATTTAATTACAGTTCTATTTGTAGTTTGGGTAAAAGTGAATGTGATGAATTCAAACTCCTGCTGCACATTGGTTCGTGTTATGTTCTTATTCACACTGTGATTGAAGGGGATCACCAGCATTTCAGACATCATAGATACATGCTCTTTAAAAGTCTGCATTTGAAGCAGCAGTCTTCATGCAGAGCATCTAGAGTCAGAGGAAGGATCCTGAAAAGACTCAATCCATTGATATATTATCTTCTGATCTCCATGAAGCCGTCGCTACCTCCACCCAGGAGCTCATGTTCTCACCCATGTCCATTGTTGTGTTCGTTGGTTTATCAGCAGGATTACACAAAAACTACTGAACCAATATCCACAAAACTTGGCAGAAGGATGGAACCAAGAACCCAATGAGTTTGGTGCAGAAACGGACAAAGGGGCAGGTAGTTTTTCACTTTGTTTCAAATGAACATGTTGGACTTTCCCACCAGTTTTCCCAGTGAATGATTCCCATTTAGAGAACTGATATATTAGTGTTTGCAGATGGATTGAACTGGACTGAAACGTATTAAAGTACAAGCAACCACAGAGTCGGGGTGTGAGGTTCCTGTGAAGAAGGAAACGGAGTCAGAAAACAGAAGTGCACGGACACCTCCCTCTCTAATATTGATAAGAGATGTGTTCCACTGATTCTCTACCTGTCTTGAAGTGTGTTTGAGTGGCGCTGCTGGATGGGACCATGGGGCACTCTGGGCTCCGTGTGCTGTCGTTATTCTGTGAGTACATCACTAACTTTTATTCTATGAATGCAAAGTGTTTATTAGATGTTTGTCCAACCACAGCAACGGCCGCTGAAACTGAAATGTCTTTATCTATGTGCAGAGGTAAGCAGCCGCATGTATCCTGTTACATGCACTTCAATAACTTTTATTTGAGACTAAATTGTGATTGTTGGAGAACCGTTAGAAAGTAGTGTGATGGAAATTCATCTTGAGATTTGAAATAATGAAATTCTCAGACTGGAGTTGCCTTTGAGTCTTTATAATAGTAAGCTCTGCAGAGGTTACACAACAAGCACAGGTGCTCAAAATGGAACTGGCCGCAAGTTCACAAAAGCCAGAACTTATACAAAGAGGCGTTTCATAAAACATAATATGAAAAAAGACATGAAAGACATGAGATCATCATCTGTGCCTGTCCGTCCGCTGTAGCAGTTGGAAGAAAAACATCACCAAATAAGGGCATGCACCCATTTAGTCAAGGTCATAGCAGTGAGACACTGGTCTGTTGAATTTTCCACTACACTTCCCCCTTTGATCATCAATAAAAATATGATCACTAACAAAAAAATTATCAAGAAACATCATAATCATAGAAGAATATCGACGAGTCTTCAACCCTGGTCCTTTGCGTACGTACAGGGTCACATCCACCATGGAGAGGTTCGAGAACATCGATGCATGGCGGGGAGGTGCAATACGCTGTTTGTGTGGAAAGAAAAAAGTTATTTTCCTGTAATTGAGCAAACATTTAAAATGAAAACTGAAGGAAATCAGGTCAAACAACATCATCATCTCATTAACCATTATCAAAATTTAACATACTGTATTGATTGGCAAAAATAACCCATATTAAAATGTAATAAGATGTTAAATGTCAACATACAGTATATCTAAGGTTGAAAATATCCAGTAAAAACTTTTTTTAAATTCTTGCTTGGAAGTAAAATTGATTCAGTATGTACAAACTTCATAAAGTCTTCACATCAACCTTAAAAATTCACAGAGATTCAAATTAAAGCATCATAAAATATGAAGTTGAAAGGATAATTGCAGTAGCTGTTTTTGTCTAGTGAAATCACTAAGAAATTCATCTTGAGATTTGAAATAATGAAATTCTCAGACTGGAGTTGCCTTTGAGTCTTTATAATAGTAAGCTCTGCAGAGGTTACACAACAAGCACGGGTGCTCAAAATGGAACTGGCCGCAAGTTCACAAAAGCCAGAACTTATACAAAGAGGCGTTTCATAAAACATAATATGAAAAAAGACATGAAAGACATGAGATCATCATCTGTGCCTGTCCGTCCGCTGTAGCAGTTGGAAGAAAAACATCACCAAATAAGGGCATGCACCCTGTTAGTCAAGGTCATAGCAGTGAG
>VCHM03000501.1:0-13140 GCA_006182925.3 Reinhardtius hippoglossoides
TGTATATGTTTGTTTATGATCTTAAAGTTCCTGGATTCACGTCACAAATTGATTTAGTTCCACACAAAGTTAAACGCATTGAAATCACTTTGAGTTTAAAATCTGAGTTTTGTCTTTGACACAAAAGATCAAAACTCTGGACTTAAAAATGGGACGTTTTCATTTCTGCATCAGGTGCAGAGCGGTGGTGGCTTTTCTACTTTTGACCCACAGGTGGCGCTGCAGTATAACAGCAGCACATCCCAGTCAAAGCCTTTATATTCAGTCTATGAGTCAAACACATGGATCATTTCCTCTGTGACAAACCAGATGTAACGAGAAGAAAAACATCTCAGAGAGAAAAGTTGTGTTTCTACTTGTCTCTGCTTTAATGCTCAATAAACATCCTTCCACCGACTTCACTGGAATCATGACTCTGGGTTTCTTTCCTCTTGCAAACAAACAGGTGGAAACATCTCGTCCTTGGTGCAGGTAAAAGAACAGAATCACCAGTTTGACATAATGGAAACAACCAGGAGAAAAGTGAATGTCACATTTACAGTATGAAGAAGAGTCGATGAAGAGCAGAGCATCTTTAAGTCTCTGAGGAAACTGTTTACGATATTTCATAGAAAACCCACGGATTTTATACAAACGTCCTTGTGCTCTGCACTGCAATGCATTGCCTTGTGGTGTGTGCACCATAATTACTAATTAACTTTAAACCAATTGTTAACCAGGTTGTAATTTAAGAAATGAAGTTCCAGTGTATTCAGATGCATGTATTCCTGTGGGTTGAAATCTGGCGATACTATGAGTTCCCGTAGCAGGAGGGAGGGTTAACCCTTGTGTTGTCCCTGCTTCCCCCGGCTGTTGGCTCCCTCACATAGCCCCCCCCCCCCCCCCATATTAGGGCGCACACGTAGCGCAATAGACATGTGAGCAGCCCTTGCAGATGTATTTGTTACACCCGCGGCACATGGTGAGAGTTTTCCAGTCCTTCTTCCTGGGGCATATCTGACACCTCTTCCTCTTACTCGCCCCGAGCGGGGCTGCTGCTAGGGGTATGGGGGAGGCCGGACACTCGGGTGGAGCGTCGTAGTCAACAGCTCTCTGTGCGGCGGCGGCTGCAGCTTTTACAGCCTTCACAACCGCGGCAGACGCGTCCGTGCGGGGGAAGCGCTCCCTTCGTGCGATGAACGGAGTCACCAGAGCCTTTCCCAGCTGCTCCAGGAACACCCTCCGCTTGTTCCGCTTGCCCAGCATCCAGTCTGGGTTGATCTCTCTCCATATCACGAAGGCGTTGTAGGAAGAGACATCTAGAATGTTGTGAAATATGACCAGGGGCCAGCGCGTGGTCATCCTCCTGCAGCTGTACGTTCCGATCACCTTGTCTAGGTTGTCCACGCCACCTTTGTTGCGGTTGTAGTCCAGGACGATGACTGGTTTCCCGTCCTCGCGGTCGCTGATGTCGGCCTCAGGGTGCCGTGTGCTCAGGAGCACCACATTCCTGTTTTTCTTTGGGATGTAGGACACAAGAGTGGCAGTGGGCGTGAATGCGAACTTGGATGAGCCGCCAATTTGTCCGTGGCTCGTCTTGTGCGTCTTGTCTCGCGGTCGTCGAAGCGCAGCAGTCTGGAGTACGTGTGGAAGAGTTTTAGGGGCATCGTGGCACGAAATATCGCCCGGCCGCTCTCTGCATCCCACAGGCTGGCGGCGGCCTCGCCCGGGACCTGTACACGCCCGCTAAGATCAGCAGCCCTACGTAGGCGCGCAGGTCGGCCTCGTCCATCCCTTTCCATTCGTCACCGTATTTTCTACGACCCTCCCGATTCGTCATCTCCAGGATGATGTTCTCTACCGTCGGTGTGATGAACAGGCTGAACTTTGAGGCAAGGTCACCGGTGCGGGACGTCGCGTGGATCGTGGGGCCCCGGATGACCCCGCTTTGAGCCGCAGCAGAGGAGGAGGAGGAGGAAGAGGAGGAGGAGGAGGAGGAGGAGGAGGAGGAGGAGGAGGAGGAGGAGGAGGAGGAGCAGTGTCCCTCTGCTCGGCCGTACGCCCTCGAGGACCATGTTATTTCCCCGTTCCTTGAGGGGAAGGTGTCTCTTTCCACGAGTCCGGTGGTGGTGGTGGTGTCGCCGCTGTCTTGTCCTCTTTCTTCTTTTTCTTCCAAGGATGAGGAATCTGCAGAAGCATCACCCACTGGGTCATAGTCTTCGTCACCGTCGTCGTCTTCGTCTTCTTCGCTATCGCCGTTGTCTCCGTCTCCGTCTCCGTCCTCTCTGTCTGCTTTTCTGTCTGCTTCTCCATCTCCTTGTCCGTCCGCTTCTCGGTCTGCTTCTCGGTCTGCTTCTCCATCTCGTTGTCCGTCCGCTTTTCGGTCTGTTTCTCGGTCTGCTTCTCGGTCTGCTTCTCCATCTCCTTGTCCGTCTGCTTCTCGGTCTGGCTCTTTCGCGTCCTCTTCGGGTTCAGAGGATGGTTGCTGGGAGAATAGCTGTTGGAGAACCTGTTCTCTGGTGAAACGCTCCTGACGCGACATCTTGCCATGGTCCGTGAGAGAGTGGCACACTGAGACTTATATATGGGTCTAATGTATCCCCCCTTGATTATCAATTGGAATCAGGTGTGGGTCTAAATGACCCCACAGAGCACCACAGCGCACCCTCTGGGGGTCTAAATGATCCCTCCCATGACAATCCTTTGGTCTCAATTACCCCAGGAGAATTGGATAATGACAATCCTTGGGTCACCCTGACCGGCCAGGGCTTGCGTATGATCACACGGACGCACTCACGCACGCACACACACACACACACACACACTCTGGGTCAATTAGACCCAGGAACAACACAAGGGTTAAGGACTACACATAATCCTTAACACACAGTCATCCCACAGCAGAGCAGATACACTGTATGAAACATACCAGACACTATTCAGACGACATCACACAAACAGAAGTCCGGTTCATGTGGATCCCAGCTCACTGAGCATCGAGGGCAATGAAATGGACAAAACAATGTTTAAAACAGGAGAGAGTCATAGAGGAAGCTTTCAGTGAGGCCCAAGCTAAAGCAGGAATTAGAAGCAACATCAGTCCAAGCTGCTTTCATCAGTATGTTACTAAACACCAGTCAGTATCACAGATCCAGGGTCTGTGCTACCAAGCAGGATTTGTGGTTATCAGGTTAACTTCAGGTTTAGTTTTTTCAGTCGTACGAAGCTCGTCCACTTCTTAACGAGGTAAATCACCATGGTAACTTCTGATGAACGGCTAACCTGCTCCAGGTTAAGTTGGAGATCAACCCGTCTCAAAGCTCCGCCCACTGACCACAGTGACTCTACACTGTTGTGTGGTGCACACTCTCCTTCAAGGGACGGATAAGGGAAGTTTAAATCAACGTCTGGTTGGTTCAGTTGATCTCTAACTCACCCAGAACATCTCAATCTCTCCAGACTCATCCTGTCACCAGAACACCAGATGCACTCAGTGAGACAGTGTGTGTCCTCAGAGACAGTGAGACAGTGTGTGTCCTCAGAGTCAGTGATAAAGTGTGTGTCCTCAGAGACAGTGATAAAGTGTGTGTCCTCAGAGACAGTGTGTGTCCTCAGAGTCAGTGCGACAGTTTGTGTCCTCAGAGTCAGTGATAAAGTGTGTGTCCTCAGAGACAGTGAGACAGTGTGTGTCCTCAGAGACAGTGAGACAGTGAGACAGTGTGTGTCCTCAGAGTCAGTGAGACAGTGTGTGTCCTCAGAGACAGTGAGACAGTGTGTGTCCTCAGAGACAGTGAGACAGTGTGTGTCTCATCCTGGGATTCAAACGTTTCTCATCAAGAATCTTCTTCTCTTCCACTCGTCTTGTTAGTAAACAACAGATTCAGATCTCGTGGCCTCGAGTTATTTATCTCGTTCACACACGTTATTATGTCGTGGTCACGTAATATATTTTTACCAAATGCCACCGCTGTAACTTACACATTGACACGATCCCAGATGTTTTACCAGCTGTTCTTCCTGCATTTAGCAGCTGTGACTGAGTTTCTTTTATTCTGGATCATGTGTTTGTTCTCCTCTGATTTTTATTATCGAACAGTTTGATCCTGGTTGTGAGATATGAGGCTCTGCTGTCAGTCAAACTGTCCATGTCTGTGATTGGTCATACACAGTAAACCCCGCCCCTTTTATGTGTACGCTCAGATCTCGATGAGGAAAACCTGAGTTAACTTAACGAGTTGATAACCAGCGTCATGTGACCACTTAGCCTGACGGTGTCTGTCAGGTTCAGTTGAGCTGGATCTCAGAAAGATCTCCTGGACGTGTTGAAGTGTCTTCGTAGTTCAGGCCTCAGTGTCTCCTCAGTGAAGCTGTGAGAGGACAATGAGGACAGACGTCAGGATTGGACAGAGACACAGAGAGACAACAGTCGGCCAATCAGACGAGCCACAAGCTGCTTGGGATCATGTGATTGAGTTGACGTGAAGACGACAGTTGTTGTTGTTTTCATGTGAACAGGAAATGAAGCTGGACCACAGCTGACAGCCTCACACGAGGAACAGAGACGGTGTCGTCTTCATCTGATCTGAGACACTTTGTTCTCTCACTTCATCAGTGAAGAACTGATCAGGGGGATCTTTGTCACAGCTCTGAGATCAGTGGGACTGAAGCCTCTCCTCATCACCATGGTAACCAGGAGCTCTTTATACAGAGCAGAACCTCTGCTGAGGTCCATCTGTCTCATCTGGTCCCAGTTTGTCAGAAGCAGATGTTCATCAACACACAGTGAAACATGTCTTCACCTGTAACAGCAGTAAATCCACCTCTCAGGTGTCCACTCTGCACTTTGACATGCAGAGGAAACATACTTAGCTCTTAGCGTGTTCATTCCAACACGTGAACATGAAGCAGAGAGGAAGCTGCTCCACCTCTGAACAGGACTGAAGTCCCTGCTGCTCTTTCTACTGGATGTGCTGCATCACTGACTCACAGCTGGTGAAGTGAGTCTCTGTAACACTGATGTCTTCTTCTCTCAACAGATGGGAGTGGTGATCTTCATGGAGCTGAGTGTGAAGAGGACAGTGTGTGTGGACGGAGGCTGAGCTGTGTCCTGAGGATCCAGAGGCTGAAGCAGCAGCAGCTTGTGTGTAGTCTCCAATCTTCACAACCCCTAATCTGCATGTGTTTGTGAGATGAAGCCGGAGCACCTGGAGAAAACACGGAGAGAACATGCAGACTCCACACAGGAAGACCCCATCTGAACCGGATTCAAACCAGCAACCTTCTTGCCCTGATTGTGTTTATTCACATGAAGAATGTGTTTATTGAAATGACACAATCAGAATATATAAACCCTCTGTAAAGAGTCACATACAGTGTATTTAAGTTTGTCTTTATTATTGTCCCCCTTTGTCCCTCAGTCTGTCTCCATGTGTGTAGAACCACATTCTGTGTATATGTTTGTTTATGATCATAAAGTTCCTGGATTCACGTCACAAATTGATTTAGTTCCACACAAAGTTAAACACATTGAAATCACTTTGAGTTTAAAATCAGAGTTTTGTCTTTGACACAAAAGATCAAAACTCTGGACTTAAAAATGGGACGTTTTCATTTCTGCATCAGGTGCAGAGCGGTGGTGGCTTTTCTACTTTTGACCCACAGGTGGCGCTGCAGTATAACAGCAGCACATCCCAGTCAAAGCCTTTATATTCAGTCTATGAGTCAAACACATGGATCATTTCCTCTGTGACAAACCAGATGTAACGAGAAGAAAAACATCTCCGAGAGAAAAGTTGTGTTTCTACTTGTCTCTGCTTTAATGCTCAATAAACATCCTTCCACCGACTTCACTGGAATCATGACTCTGGGTTTCTTTCCTCTTGCAAACAAACAGGTGGAAACATCTCGTCCTTGGTGCAGGTAGAAGAACAGAATCACCAGTTTGACATCATGGAAACAACCAGATGAAAAGTGAATGAGACATTTACAGTATGAAGAAGAGTCGATGAAGAGCAGAGCATCTTTAAGTCTCTGAGGAAAGAGGATTTTATACAAACGTCCTTGTGCTCCGCACTGCAATGCATTGCCTTGTGGTGGGTGCACCATAATTACTAATTAACTTTAAACCAATTGTAAACCAGGTTGTAATTTAAGAAATGAAGTGCCAGTGTATTCAGATGCATGTATTCCTGTGGGTTGAAATCTGGCGATACTATGAGTTCCCGTAGCAGGAGGGAAGGTTAACCCTTGTGTTGTCCCTGCTTCCCCCGGCTGTTGGCTCCCTCACATAGCCCCCCCCCCCCCCCCATATTAGGGCGCACACGTAGCGCAATAGACATGTGAGCAGCCCTTGCAGATGTATTTGTTACACCCGCGGCACATGGTGTGAGTTTTACAGTCCTTCTTCCTGGGGCATATCTGACACCTCTTCCTCTTACTCGCCCCGAGCGGGGATGCTGGTCCGTGCGGGGGAAGCGCTCCCTTCGTGCGATGAACGGAGTCACCAGAGCCTTTCCCAGCTGCTCCAGGAACACCCTCCGCTTGTTCCGCTTGCCCAGCATCCAGTCTGGGTTGATCTCTCTCCATATCACGAAGGCGTTGTAGGAAGAGACATCTAGAATGTTGTGAAATATGACCAGGGGCCAGCGCGCGGTCATCCTCCTGCAGCTGTACGTTCCGATCACCTTGTCTAGGTTGTCCACGCCACCTTTGTTGCGGTTGTAGTCCAGGACGATGACTGGTTTCCCGTCCTCGCGGTCGCTGATGTCGGCCTCAGGGTGCCGTGTGCTCAGGAGCACCACATTCCTTTTTTTCTTTGGGATGTAGGACACAAGAGTGGCAGTGGGCGTGAATGCGAACTTGGATGAGCCGCCAATTTGTCCGTGGCTCGTCTTGTGCGTCTTGTCTCGCGGTCGTCGAATCGCAGCAGTCTGGAGTACGTGTGGAAGAGTTTTAGGGGCATCGTGGCACGAAATATCGCCCGGCCGCTCTCTGCATCCCACAGGCTGGCGGCGGCCTCGCCCCGGGACCTGTACATGCCCGCTAAGATCAGCAGCCCTACGTAGGCGCGCAGGTCGGCCTCGTCCATCCCTTTCCATTCGTCACCGTATTTTCTACGACCCTCCCGATTCGTCATCTCCAGGATGATGTTCTCTACCGTCGGTGTGATGAACAGGTGGAACTTCGAGGCAAGGTCACCGGTGCGGGACGTCGCGTGGATCGTGGGGCCCCGGATGACCCCGCTTTGGGCCGCAGCAGAGGAGGAGGAGGAGGAGGAGGAGGAGGAGGAGGAGGAGGAGAGGAGGAGGAGGAGGAGGAGGAGGAGGAGGAGCAGTGGCCCTCTGCTCGGCTGTATGCCCTCGAGGACCATGTTATTTCCCCGTTTCTTGAGGGGAAGGTCTCTCTTTCCACGAGTCCGGTGGTGGTGGTGGTGTCGCCGCTGTCTTGTCCTCCTTCTTCTTTTTCTTCCAAGGATGAGGAATCTGCAGAAGCATCACCCACTGGGTCATAGTCTTCGTCACCGTCGTCGTCGTCTTCGTCACCGTTGTCGTCTTCGTCTTCTTCGCTATCGCCGTTGTCTCCGTCTCCGTCTCCGTCCTCTCTGTCTGCTTTTCTGTCTGCTTCTCCATCTCCTTGTCCGTCCGCTTCTCGGTCTGCTTCTCGGTCTGCTTCTCGGTCTGCTTCTCCATCTCCTTGTCCGTCCGCTTCTCGGTCTGGCTCTTTCGCGTCCTCTTCGGGTTCAGAGGATGGTTGCTGGGAGAATAGCTGTTGGAGAACCTGTTCTCTGGTGAAACGCTCCTGACGCGACATCTTGCCATGGTCCGTGAGAGAGTGGCACACTGAGACTTATATATGGGTCTAATGTACCCCCCCTTGATTATCAATTGGAATCAGGTGTGGGTCTAAATGACCCCCGCAGAGCACCACAGCGCCCCCTCTGGGGGTCTAAATGATCCCTCCCATGACAATCCTTTGGTCTCAATTACCCCAGGAGAATTGGATAATGACAATCCTTGGGTCACCCTGACCGGCCAGGGCTTGCGTATGATCACACGCACGCACTCACGCACACATACACACACACACACACACACACTCTGGGTCAATTAGACCCAGGAACAACACAAGGGTTAAGGACTACACATAATCCTTAACACACAGTCATCCCACAGCAGAGCAGATACACTGTATGAAACATACCAGACACTATTCAGACCACATCACACAAACAGAAGTCCGGTTCATGTGGATCCCAGCTCACTGAGCATCGAGGGCAATGAAATGGACAAAACAATGTTTAAAACAGGAGAGAGTCATAGAGGAAGCTTTCAGTGAGGCCCAAGCTAAAGCAGGAATTAGAAGCAACATCAAGACTGACTGGAAAAACCACGAGGGAGGAAAAGGATCATCGATAATCAGGGCTATTCAACTTCAGTAGCGAGTGGGCCAAATAAGAAAATCACGGGGGGTGTTAGGGCCGCTCAGAATATTGATCAATTAATGGCTAAAAATGAAAAACAGTAATGTATATTTCCACAGGTAAACAGTCACACACGCATCTCTTTTCTTTCACCCTCACTTTGTCATTCCATTCCAAAACACACAAGTGCAGAAGTTACATAAAAACCATGAACAAAAAATGAGACAGTGTTTTTCTGACATGTCCATATCCACAAATGTAGAAAACAATTTGAAAATAGTAAAATAGTATTCAGATATCAGATTAACAATAAATGAGCCTTTCAGGAAACTATCAAAAACAATTCCAAGCAGAAATTAGGTAGTTCACAGCAGGTCCATATCCCAAAATGCATAATGTAAACTGAACATCTTGAAACAGTATCCATCACAATAATAGTAAATAAGCCTTCAACAACATATCCAAGCAGAAATGATTCAACATGGTTCCACCATAGGTTCACTGCACCCTCAGACAGCAAGTGCTGCTTTAAAGCCAATGAGGACTGGACCTCAACCATTTCCATCTGAAGGATGCTCTCATCAATGCAAGACATTACCTCTTTTGCTTTTACACAGAAGTCTGCCTCAGGTGTGATGGAGAATGGGTCACGAGCAAACTGCAGAACCTCAATAGGAATACTGAAGCCTTGGAATCTCTCAGTGAAGTTATCAGTCAGTTTTCTCATATCGTTTGTCATGACTGGCGTTATGTGTGCCCCAGGTGCTGCACTCATGAATGCACGGAGTTGTGAGAAGTGCAGCAACCTCTCTGCCATTAGGTCTGACAGGTGAAAACCGTTAACTTTGTTTTGAAGGCGCACAGCCTCTCAACCAAAGTCCATTTTTAATGGATGAAGTGACGCTTCAAGTGACTTTACACGCTTCGGCTTTGAGAGACATTTCGCTAGCTTACTGGTAGCGTCAGCTCGCGCAGGTGTTTCAGTGGGCAGCCAGACCAGAGCGTAAGTGAGGAGTGGGTTGCGGCAACCAACACAGGTGCGTAACATAAAGACGTAATCATACAGGTTTGGTTGAGGCAACAGTGAAACTCAATGGCTCTGGGTTAGATGTCTCAAAGTATATAAGAGGCATGTCCGTCACTTTTATTTGTTCTTACCAAGCTATACTGGTTTGGCCGCTAGTTGAATAGGCCTGCCATATACTGTATATAAAGATACACACATACAAATATAGCAGGGCGTTATGCCTGAGGACACACTGGTTGTCCCGAGGCAGACAACACTAGTACTGTGAGAGGAGAGAGAGGGAGAGAGAGAGAGAGAGAGAGAGAGAGAGAGAGAGAGAGAGGAGAGAGAGAGGGGAGAGAGAGGAGAGAGGAGAGAGAGAGAGAGAGAAGAGAGAGAGAGAGAGAGAGAGAGAGAGAGAGAGAATGATGGTACATGTGAGAGAGTAGTAGTAGTGTGTGTGTGAGAGGGTGATAGTGTGTGTGTGTGAGATAGCAAACACACACAGAGTCACGTGATTTCCATTAACTGCCGAGCGGAGGAGGAAGCGGAAGTGAAAGTGTTCAGACTGGTTCTAACTACAAGGAGCAGACGGAGGAGACGTGAAGTCCGAGGCTGGTGAGTGTTCAGCAACATTTATATTATTCACTCATATTATTTTACAGTCAGTGACTGTGTTTTTCACTGGATCCCCAGAGACAGATGTGAACAGCAGGTCTGGAACAAAGAGCTTCAAAGGACTAATTAACAGAGTTAACTCACAGCTTCACTTTTTATCTTCATCACATCTGTTCATCAAGTGTTTAATAACACAACGTGTTTTCACCATCATACGTTACAGCAGTGGTCACCAACCAGTGGAGAGTCTTCACTGTGGATCCCAGTAAAGCTCTGGACTCACTGGCTGAGGAGTGAGGAGCATCGACCTGCAGAGCCAGGTACACACACACACACACACACACACACACACACACACACACACACACACACACACACACACACACACACACACACACACACACACACACACACACACACACACACACACACACACACACACACACACACACACCTTCATTTGGGCACAAAGCCATAGAACTGGGTGGAGACACAGAGTGCTGCTTCAAGCTGCTGACTGATGTGCTCTCAGTGTTACTGTCTATAAAGTTCTGTAATTCATTTCCAGCCTTTATGACGTGAACATGATGCTAGATGTTGAGTTCCCTTCTCTTAGTGGCAGGGGGTTGAAGGTCACATGAACTTTTACAAGCTTGTATTGATTCACTTTAATGTAGTTGATTGGTTTGAGTGGAGATCAGGAAATGCTCAAGTTGCAAAAAATACTTTTTTATTCAACGTTTGTTTATGACTATGCAGGTTTATTGGTGGATTTACAAATGACATAAACCAATATTTCATGAAGGGAACTTTATTATTGTACTTGTACAATAGTACACCTCCACACCCTTATTGGCTGGTACCCTAAAAAACATATTACTATTATTAATATATTCATATTAATAATGTTCTTATGAGAGAGAGAGAGAGAGAGAGAGAGCCAGAGAGAGAGAGACAGAGAGCCAGAGAGAGAGAGAGAGAGAGAGAGCCAGAGAGAGAGAGAGAGAGAGAGCTTTAATGTAACTACACCCTTCCTGAGGTTTCTGATGTGATCACTGTATTTCCTTGTATAGAAGAAGTCCTGTGTACTCAAATAAATACCAGTACTACAAACTATGAAGCCCTGCATCTATTTCACAATGAAAACATTTAAAAAATAAATGAATTGATTCAGTCGACAGAAACACTGCAGTGCTTTTATTTGGAAAAGGGTAGGCTACAGGAAGTGATGCAAATATTTGTGGTTGTGACGTTTTCAACAGATAAACATTGAAACTGGTGTGAAAGATCATTTCACTGTTCTGCTGTAAACTGAGCGCAGGACGAGAAGGAAATAGACCAGACCTTGAACATCTAGAAGAGCAGCGTGGCCTGAACCACAACTGAGCCGCAGCCGGCCCGGTGTAACATGGACGAGGACATTTCAGAGCAAGTTGGACCCTCACACACAAAGTAAGAGACCTGCTCCAAACATGTGAACCTCCAAACTGAATCCTCAGAGAATGAACCAGAGAATGATGTGTTCTGAATAAAACATGTTTGTGTTTGCAGAGGTCAGGACCACAGACTGAGAGCAGAGTCTCCAGGGCCCAGCTGTATGTCTCTGAAGAGTGACCAGTCCATGGGTCATCCTCCACACTTCAGTAATGAACCTGGACCCTCACACACAGAGTAAGAGACTGTTTTCTACTGTGACCTGCTCTGAAGAGGATCTAGTTCCCTCTAGTGTGGCCCCTGCATTAGGACACAGCTTCATTGAAGTTGGTGACTAATCTCTCAGAATCACTCAAAGAGCTCAAGACCTCCACCAAGAAACCAACACGCTCCTTATGAAACCACTTTGAAATTCACTAGAGACTCATTTTTATTTGGATCCGCACCAAATTCCACACACTGGTAAACATCAGTCCTCTGAACATGTCTGTGATAATCCCACTAACGAACCAACCACCACACAAACATACAGGGTGAAAACAAAACCTCCTTGACAGAAGTAATGACAACCTGTGACTGTGACATGTGACTTATCAGGAAATGTCTTCACAGAAAGAGGAAGAGGAGTCATGTTCCTGAGGAGGAGCAGTCGTCCTGCTGTGCTTCGTGTCAGGACGTCCTGAAGGATCCAGTCTCCACCAGCTGTGGACACTGGTTCTGCAGACAGTGCATCACCTCATACTGGGACCAGTCTGGTTCTTCAGGAGACTCCTCCTGTCCCAGTGTGGAAAAAGATCCCGACAGAGCTGGAGCTCAGACAGCAGGTCAGAGCAGCACTGTACATGTGTCTGCTGATGTCTTCACTTCTGAAAACAGCACATGTGGTTTTATTTTGTTCCTTCATACAGCATCAACATTTAACATCGTTAGAAAAGCACAAAGTTAAAAAGCTTTATTTTCTGTAGTTTTTCTGTATCTGATGAAAACATCAGCAGATTCTCAGATTCTCTGTCTCTGACATTGTTTCTTGTCTTTCCAGCAGATCGTGGTCTGCAGGAGGTTTTAGATGAACATCAGCTCAGTGTGAGGAGGACATGTGAACATGTGACTGAAGGAAGTGATCAGAATCAGAATCAGAATCAGAAGTGTTTATTGCCAAGTAGGTTTACCCTACCTGGAATTTGCCAGGAAGCTAGAAACCTCCTCAACAGGATCTACACTGAGCTCTACATCACAGAGGGACAGAGTGAAGAGGTTAATACTCAACATGAGGTGAGGCAGCTTGAGACGGCTTCCAAGAAGAAGAGCCTCCACGACACTCCCATCAAGTGCCACGACATCTTTAAAGCCTCAACTGACCAGCAGAGCAGCATCAGAGTCGTCCTGACCAACGGCGTCGCTGGCGTTGGAAAAACCTTCTCGGTGCAGAAGTTCGCTCTGGACTGGGCCAGGGTTTAGAAAACCAAGATGTGGGTCTGCTGACTGTGCTTTCGTTCAGGGAGCTGAACCTGGTGAAAGACCAGCAGCACAGTCTTCCCCACGCTGCTCCGTGTTTTCCATCCAGCGTTACAGAAGCTCACGGCCAAGATGCTCGCTGTCTGTAAACCTTTGTTCATCTTTGAGGCCTGATGAAAGCAGACCTTCTCTGGACTTCAACCACAGGGAGCTTGTGTCTGATGTCACC
>VCHM03000504.1:0-13085 GCA_006182925.3 Reinhardtius hippoglossoides
ACACACACACTCCCACCCACCCCACCCCACCCCCACACACACCCCACACCCACCACCACATCACACACACACGCCAACCCACAACACGTCCACACCAACACCCCCAAAAACACACCAAAACTCCCACCACCCCCCACACCAAACACACTCCCAAACACACACACCCCCCCACCCCACACCCATTTCCCCCACACAACCCACACACACCCACACACACACCCCCCCCACACACACCCCCCACACCACACCCCCCACCCCCAACACAAATTTTTCTATATATTCTTATCTAATTTTTTCCCCACTTATAAGTGTTTTTGGTTTTTGTTGAATTTTTACTCTGTATTTGATATGAGTCTCACACATGACGGGAAAAAAAAAAACCCAGCGATCCGCGCCCTTTTTAAAAAACCAGTTTTTGGGGGCAGGTCTCAGAGTTTCTCCGCCTGTTCACAGCAAAAATCAGAAAATTAATTTCAACACTTTTCAACGTTTATTTTTAAAATTTTAATGTCAAAGATAAAGTTGCTTGCTCCTTTTTGCAAATTCAAAATAAAAGCCCACCAGTTTTTCTGGTGACCATAGCCCGGGGGGTGCCCCCCTTTATAGGTTTGAGCTTTTGAAAGACCAGCTCCACAAGATCTACCGACCAATAATTTTTGGTATCCCCGCTGCCACCCCCCCCGCCCTACTAAAAAACTGAAATGCAGCAAATAAATGCCTCCCCCCACCCCCCCCCCCCCCCGTACTGAAATTTACTAAAATAACAACAAGGAACCCCTTCCCCCTTTCGTCAGGTCGTTTTTTGGAACCGTCCAAAATGCCGCGACTGACCAAAATGGCGCGACGGTAAAAAATTTTTAAGGCGCCGGGCTTCCACTTTTGACTGGCCCAATCGTGCACACGTACGCCTCGCCCACCCCCTTCGATTTTGGGCCCCCTGATAGACTGTTTTTTAAAGAGGTTACCGCGGATCTTTAGCCGTCGTCCGTCCTGGACAGATCCCCATGAGGCTCTCTGAGTTCTACTTTTAGTTTTATTATTTTATTTTTGGGGGTTAAAACAAAGAGTCCCCCTTTTTAATTCTATGAGACCTTTAGATTGTAATTGGGTAACAAAAAAAATTTGATTGACATTTTGGAGCTGTCTGTTTTTATTTACGTCTTTGATCCGACCCCTCTTCTATAACTAAACTGAAACCCCGAAACATTTTTTTAACATTCAATGAAATTTTTGAACAGCAATTTTTACATATTTCCCAGTTATAATTTAGATAAAAGTGAAGGAATCTACACGAAAACACTGAATCTCTTAATCATATTTTAATTGTTTATATGTGCTTATAACGGTTTTAACGTTTTTTTCCCACACCCACACACAGGTTTCTAAAAAAAAAATCTTTCTTTCATCTAAACTTCCAGACCCAAATTCCTCATACAAGAATGTTCAGATTTTGCTGAATCTCAAATAAAATTTTCTAAATAAAACTTTCTTGATCAACACACAACTTTTCCAGCTTGGTGTAATCGGCCTCTTTTATCCCTATTGTTGGTTTGACAGTAAATGTACGTTAAACTTCGAATGCCTCTTTTGGGCAGGAGGTTGTTTTTGTGAAGCAGCTCAAAAAAACTACTTATTTACTGTAAACGCCAAACAACAGACATTCCATCAGGAATTTACATTCACAATCCGTTGGGAGCAAATGCTCAACTGCCTTTAAAAAGTTCTATTCACACAGTTGATCCTTAACTGGTTGTTTTTTTCCCGGTGTCTCACAGATGTTCATCTCCCGTTTTAGCGGGAGCTCCATCTTACCCTGCATTTTTCCCCAGCCTGGAAAGACCCAGTCATTTATGGAGAAAAGGGGGAAACAGGAAACCCTCGTGTCCACTCCACTACGGAGACAAAGCCATTTGATCTCCCAAGCGAGCCTTCAGAGGCCGGACATCGCTGTTAAAAGAGCAGATCTCCAGAGGAAACGCTCGTAGGCTGGGGGGCTGCAGTTCAGGACCGGCCGATACAGTCTACACCGCAAACCCTAATGGGTCCACAAGGATTTTATCAACCTAGACAGAGGGAAAGAAACTCAGTGAAACAAACACAAATACTAGAAATGTTTTTCTTGTTGTGTTACCTTTTTAACATGTTATGTTGGGTTGAGTTGAAGCTGATCTTAGCTTCGAGTCTCGTGCTTGGGCCCGGGACCCATTTACCCTTTGAAAAAAGGTGAGTCCCTAAAGTGCAATGAACCCTGGGACAGGTTGGGGGGGCGGGGACGGATCCAATCGTTGGGGCCCGGGTTTTAAATGCACCCCTGAATTGAGACACGCTCTTCAGCAGCCCACATATTGGCTCATATGTGCGAGTTAAAAAAGCACAATAAGTCCAAATGAATAAAGAGCTCCACAGTGCACGAGGCAAAGATGAAATGAGCTATAAAAAGAAATGTTTCTTGCACTCCTTGCTTCACGTGGAATTACAGCGGAGAACGCTTCACCCCGCTCAGGGGGATTACCCCGAGCCGGGAGTTACCTGGTCCACCAGGCCTGCCACCGTGACCCTTCAAAACCCAAACCCAGGAAGCGACGGACAGCAGTTTATGGATCACGCACACTGACACTTCAACGGACACTGTTCTGATTCGCATCACACTCGCAGTGGCGGAGGAGCGCGGTGTGGTATCAACCCAGTACGTTAAACTGCTCTATGGAACTGAACCTTTGGGTTGTTTCCCCCCCCCGACTGTTCTATTTGAAACTGCTCCTACAAAAACGACATCTTATATCAATGCTGATTCTCAATCTTTACTTTGTTTTTTTCTTTGGGGCGTGAACAATTTCCACTAAAAAGTTTGAATGGAAGTGGGCCACAGGTCATCGTAGAGTCAGACCCACACGGCCCAACAGTCTCCTTAGAAACCACATTGAAATTCACAGGCCCAAGATCTGAAACCCAAAATTTCCCCACACTCATAAAATCATCCTCTAATTTGTCAATTGTTTCTTCATCAGTTTATTCGCAAGGAAATAATGAAAATGTTTTAAAAATCCTTCTCCCCAAGGGTTATTGAAAAAACAACAAATCTGGATCCCACAAAACATGTGCTGAGTTTTCTCTGAGCCCGACCCTAACACACCTTCCTGCCAAGGCATGGAAATCGTCCGTATTGTTGTGTAATGTTGCTTAAACCCAACAAACAAAGGAACAAATTTAACAATCCTTAGTTTTTTTCTTTAACTTGGACCTTTCTGGCCTTTTCCCTGAGAGGACTGTTGTGTAAATGGGTGCAGCTTTGAAATGCTGTTGGGCTTGGAGGAGAATCAGCTCCACTTAGTGACCTTTTATTCATTCATCATCCCAGGCCACACCCTCCTCCAATGAAACATTTGAGGATAGAAAATGTTCAGAAAGTCTCATCAGAGCCTGAAACCACATTCTGACAACGAGGATATTATTTGATCCCTTTTTTTCAGCTCCCGTCCATTGTTACTGTTTGAAACAACAATCCACTGCACTGCGCCAACACCAAAAAAACCCCACCACCTGCTGTGGAAATTCAACCAAGTCAATCATGTGGACCAGACCGGGGTCGCCCGGGCCCCACAGGGTCCAGAGCGTGGAGGGGAGAGGTGAGGATGTGTCAGCGTCGGCAGCCTCACGCTGCACCACTTATCTTCAGATCACCAGGGAACATTCACCTGTGAACTCAGTAGTGAAGAGGAGACGCATCTAGTACATGACCTTTGAACTCTGTCAGCGGAGGTTTGACCCTAAACGAGAACTTCCTAGTGGATTTTGGTAAAGAACCCGGCGGTCCGGTTCTCGCCCACGAGCTGAGGTATCCAGGAGGAGACTGCACGTCCGACATCTGGGTGTGACAGCATCACATCTGTGTGACGTCTGCATCATTGAGATGATTCCTCTTTCTTCTTTTCGTTTCTCTGAACAGAAACATAGGCTCTTAGTTTTCTCTGAATAGAACTATCATGTCGATCAAGAGTATCTCCTGCAGCGCCTCCTGCTGCTCACACTGTAAACTCATGGTGTTTAAATAAAGTTCAGTGTCTCACATCTGTTTCCTCTTTTCACATGTGTCTGATAAAACACTGAACGTCTGTATGTCTTTACTATAAATATATATTCACTTCATCAAACTCAAATCTTTCAAATCCCAGCCAATTCCAGTCACTACTGGTGTTCCCCAGGGTTCCGTCCTGGGGCTCCTTCTGTTTATCATCAAGGCAAGATGGCGGAGGGTGTGGATCACAGTCTGGCAGGTGCAGTTGTTCCACCTTTCCAGAAAAACCCTACTTGGCCAGATCTGCGCCTAATTAAAACCAAACTAATTCTATCATAATGGTCTTCTCGGAGGAGGAGACGTTGTGAAACGATATATGGAGTTTTAATAATAGATGATGATTGATGTCTTACCCATGTGGAGCAGCTGGGTTGCAGCCTCAACGTGCTCTGTACACCAATCTGAGAGTCCGGCAAAGTCTGCTGGTTTTCAACTCATGGAGCCATTATATATTGTAGCGTCACGGGTTGTCCCTAGGGGGGGGGGCAGTGCAAAAGAGAGCGTACTCTGACCTCTGACCTCATCCAGTACATGACCTTTGACCTCATCTAGTGCGTGACCTTTGACCTCATCCAGTACGTGACCTTTGACCTCATCTAGTGCATGACCTTTGACCTCATCCAGTGCATGACCTTTGACCTCATCTAGTGCGTGACCTCTGACCCCATCCAGTACGTGACCTTTGACCTCATCTAGTGCGTGAACTTTGACCTCATCTAGTGCATGACCTCTAACCTCATCTAGTGTGTGACCTCTGACCTCATCCAGTACATGACCTCTGACATCTGTATGTGTGTGTGTTCAGAGACGGCTCGGTGATGATGCAGATCGATGTGAACTCTGTCAGCGGAGGTTTGACCCTAAACGAGAACTTCCTAGTGGATTTTGGTAAAGAACCCGGCGGTCCGGTTCTCGCCCACGAGCTGAGGTATCCAGGAGGAGACTGCACGTCCGACATCTGGGTGTGACAGCAGACAATTATATCAACATATCTGGGTGTATTTCGTTTATATATATATTAGTTCATATGTGGTGCGGGCCGATGACAAGGTTATCGGTCTTGTAGAATAGTATTCGTTTATTGTAAATTGGTCAGGCGGCGGCGGCCGTACACAGCGGGACAGGTCCGCCCGTGCTCCTTTTAAAATAGTGTTGTAATTTTCCCTTCTTCTTAAACGAGGCGAATTGTTACAACCCTAACCACACCCCAACCCCAGCCCTTCACCTAACCCTTGGCCAGTGCCTGCATGGACAGTTTGGTGCTCCTAAAAGACTATTCTTAGTCAGACTCTGGAACAAACTCTAATTTGAGACTCTGTCATGTCCCCACATTCCTATCCTGACCCCAGGACCCTCTATTCTAACCCTAACCATAGGACCCCTTGCCTAAACCTAACCAAATTTCCCTGAGAAAGGCAACAATGCCCTTAAATATACCCCACCCAGCTAGTGTAACAGAGTCATCGCACAGGACGAAGGGTCCGAAGAAGACGAGGCCTGAGTATTCAGGTCTAGAGCCTAATTAATACTCGTCAGTTGGTTCGATAGTTGGAGTCTATAATTGGAGAGTACAATAAATGGGAGGCGAAAAGTCGTCCTTGTCCTCGACCTTGGTCCTCGACCTTGGTCCTCGACCTTGGTCCTCGACCTTGGTCCTCGACCTTCACGTGCTCGACCTTGGTCCTCAACCTTCGCGTCCTCGACCTTGGTCCAACCACAAACCCTAACCCTAACCACCCCCCACCCCAGCCCTAAACCTAACACATTCACAACCCTAAACCCAACACAACCCCAACTCAAACCCCAAACACAACCCCAACACCAACCACAACACCAACCCCAACCCCAACTCCAACCACTTAGCCCATCCATGGGAAATGTAGAACATTTTTAAGGTCCTACAAACTCGTGGATGGTACCAATCGATCGGGCGTGCCCACATTAGTGGGGGTAGAGCCTATTTCCAAGTCTTTACAACATTCAAAAAAAATGTTAGACCAAAATATCTCCTCAGAGTTTTTCACAAATTAGGGTTTTCCCTTTCCCAAGGTCGTAGAAGCTCGGGGATGGTACCACTCGATCTGCAGTACCCTTATTAGTGTTTACGAAACCACTTTCCAAGTCTCTACCAACTTCATAAAAAAAGTTATTCAAGAATATCTCCTTCTCCAATATGCTTTTAGCCCTAACCCTAACCCTATTCTGCAGAGGGAAGGACAAAGGAAAAGCTGTGGGTGTTGTCTTTTCATGGAGATGAAGTGAAAAGGGGGGGAGTTGAACTATGTGTCTGTGTGAGTGTGAAGGATGTGTGTGTGTGAGCTGAGTGAACAGTGAAATCCCAGGAGATAAGACACAGGGGTATAGATTGTGTATAGATTTCATAGTTTATTTGATTTTAAATGTATTTTTAAATCTTTATATGCTTATATATACTCTATGGACAGGAGTTTATATTTAAACACTTGTCTCTGACAACAAAAACACTATAACATCACTTTATAAAATCTATGAACACATAGGGATTAATAGTTTATTTTATTTCATGTCTTCTTCATATGCTTATTCCTACTCTTGCATATTGTAACAAACACAATTTAACAGTAAAGTAGTTCTCATTGTAAGGACTTTTTTTTCATTTCAGGAACATGACGCGCCCTCTGGTGGCCAGACTTTGTAAGGGCCTGCGCCCTCTGTTGGCCAGACTCAGTATGGGTCTGCGCCATCTGGTGGCCAAAGTTGCAAAGCACAAGTCCCCTCCTGACCAATCACAGCCAAGTATTAAACTGCGAGCCATGCAAATGAGAGCCATGCTAATGAGAGTCATCAGGCATAATCACCCTTATACCCCCAACCCTAACACTATATATAAACACTGACTGTGACAACTAAAATACTTTCTTTTCTTTCATTTTAGGAACATGATGTCAACATCAGACTGGCCCTGTGTGCCCTGCAATGACGCTCTGGCACCCTCCTGTGGCCGTGCCTACGAACTCTGTTCCGAACTCTATCCCTGACCTCATCACTGACCTTGACCCCCTTGTCTGACTCTGACCCTGAACCCCATCCCTCTCCCCTCCCTTTTTCACTCTCTCTCCCTCTCTCTGCACCCCACCTCTCTTTCTCTCCCTCCCTCTACCCTCCCTTTTTCACTCTCTCTCCCTCTCTCTGCACCCCACCTCTCTTTCTCTCCCTCTCCCTCTCCCTCCCTCTACCTCCCTTACTCACACTCTCTCTCTGTCTTTTCCCCTCCCCTGCCTCTCTCTTCACTCCCCCTCCTCTGTCTCTCTCTGAAACCCACCTCTCCTTCTCTCTCTCCCCCTTCCTTCTTTTTTCACTCTGTCTCTCTCTCTCTCTCTCTACACCCCACCCATGTCTGTCTCTTTCTTCGTCTCTTTCTCTCTCTCCCTCTCACTCTCGACCCTCCCTCCCTCTTTCTCTCTCTCACTGTGATTGACAGGTACAGCCTCAGGTGATCAGTTTTGTTATCTTCTCAGGTATGTTCAGTCATTACTTGTTCAGATCTGTTCTTTATGTCAGTGAAGCTGCAGCAGGTGAGTTCACCTTTATTCACTTTTCTTTAGTATTACATCTAATATGTGTAAGATAACAAATATGTAAACAAATCGATGTCAGAGGTAGCCTTACATTTACAGCAATGACTCCAGCTAACAACTCTACATCTACAAATACTAAATCTACAAACACTAAATCTAAAAAAATGTACATCTTTTACATGTACCAACTCTACATCTACAAACACACATCGACTAACTCTACATCCACTGGCTCTAAATCTAAATGCATCATTATATGAACATTCTGTTAGAAAACCTAAAACAAACTTTAAATCGTCTCTATTGAAAAACAATATGTATTTTTCGTGTTAATGTTGGTTAGTTTGTGGATGCTTTTATTGTTTGTTGACAACAGTTGATCATGTTCTACCTCAGCATTGTCACCTTGAAATAAAGTGCACCTACAATAGAAACATTTCCTAGAGCCACTTAAGTTAATCAGCAAAGAACAGTGTTGAAATTCACTGTGGCTGGTTAGGGTTGGATTTTTGTGAAAATAATTTGTTGAAATATGTCCATTAAAATACATTTTTATCATGGTTCATGTGACCACATCATCAAACCCAAAGATTGGTTTCATTATGTTAAACATCGGATTGATCTTAACTGTGTTGCTAAATGTCTCCCTTGTCAAAAGATGCAAGTTTATATTTATTTCACCATTCTTTTTTAAAATGGAAATATCTTCCAGCTCATATACAATTTTTTCAACGTTATTTGAACGGCACATTATCAACTGAATCAAACTGTCTTACTCTGTTAGAAAACAAGGGTTACTACTGACTGTAGCTGGTCTCACCACTTTCAACCTGATGCTTCTGAGTTCTTACACAAACACATTCTGTTCTTGTCGTATTTCCATGTTTTGTCCTTTAGTCCCTTTCATCCACTCTCTCAAATGTTACTGTTTGTATTTTTAATGATCTAATCATTTGTTATAATTATATTACATACTATTATATTATATTATATAGTAATGTTGTGTTTCCTTGTCCTGTGTTGATACTTCAGAATTATTCCTCGTCAATAGTGAGTCGTCCTCAAACTCTTCTACAATTCTGTCACTTTTTATTTTGTGTGCAGAGTGAAGTTAGAAAACCTTGTGTTCATCCTACCTGGTTTATCTGCACGAAGATTTATACTCAATGTTTTTCATCAAAAGAAACAGATTTTTCTTTATTACTATTCAGGGGTGTGGTTTATTAATAAGTTTGAATGATTTGCTGAACCGATGTTATTGCTGCTGCAGCAGAATCTCCATCTCTGCAGCATGAATAAAAAATTCATAGTGACACAGCTGGTGCTACAGTATCAGTAGCACTGTGGTAGTACTGTGACCTAAAAGAGTAAAAGTGGAGAGCAGCAGAGGCTAAAAGCTGAAGCAGTGTCTGGGTATCAGACTGAAACCAGGAGCTGTTGATGCAATCTGAGGTCAATTGAAAGATACTGGAAAAGATCAGAGTAAGATGTGGAGCTGATGATCTGAGTGTCGGTCACATCTAACACAAAGCCTGCAATTTTAAATAAAGGAAGACACTGAAATCTAAGTGTGTTCATCTGTTCAAGGTGCATGAAAGCAATAGGCAGATTTACGCAGCTCTTTTCAGGGTTTTTCTCTGATGATCATGTTGGAACAGTTTGTTCTTTATGTAGAAGTTCAGTTGATTCCCATAATTACTGCTGAAGCCCAAACATTCCACTCAAGTTCATCAGTCCCTTCAGGAGTAACCACTATACTGCTGTTTGAACGCATGACCAGTGAAGAAGAAAGATTTAACCGAGGATTGGTTGTATATTTCCTGGTTCAGGATTGTGATGGAAATCTGGAAATACAAGAGGCTGGAAACACCAAAGTTATTATGTGTATTTAATAGGGGCTTTCTGCAAAGGGATCAAACACAGAGAGTCACAAGGATCAGAGTGAAGATGCAGGACACTCAAAAAAAGGATCTTATATAGGAAAACTAAGGGCTGTCTCTCTGAACCAGTTCAGACTGGTTCTGTAGACGCAGGAGGATAAAGGAATCTAAACACAAAAACAACTGATTTACATGTTTCCTAAGGAATAACAGACATACATTCCATTCTTTGGAGAGTAAATAGCAAAAGGGTGTGGCAGTTTTTCAGTCAGAAACAGTTCAGACCAAAAACAGCTCAGGTCAAAGTATTTGGACGTCTGTATATATGTAGATACAGGTCATAAAAGTCTTTAGACAGGGCTGAAAAAACTTACTTTCCAACTACAAAATAGTTTTTCAACCACACTTAGTTAATTTTTCTACTACATTTCCATCATTTTTGTCATTTATGACAACATAAGAGAACTACTGTAAAAAATCAAATACATCAATTCACAAGGATTAAAAATGCATCGTCATCAACACTGTAGTGCAAAGCAAACTGCCATTGTTGTGGACACAGGTATGCGTCGCAGAAGGGAGTAAGGACTGATAAGAGCCGGACTAACAGCCAGTACAACATCATCACAGTCTCATCACAGAGAGTTATTCAGGGCAATTGCCTTTTAACAGGTCCAATGCCCTTGTTTGCTGGACGTCGAACAGAATCTTAAATGGGCTCATCATATTTTGGTCTTATTTTCATTCTCATGCATGAGAACAAGCGAAAAGATTTAGTCCATGACAATCCCAGTTTCCTCAAAAATTTTGCCAAATGTTTTTTAGTGTGCCATTTCTCTTCCAAAACCGCTCCCCCCCAATGGATGGGTGGTAGCACAATGTTGTCTCAAATCAATGCCCAAATATTTACTTAATTGTTTTAATGCCGCACTAACAAAAATGGAATCCAAATCATGCATGCGTGACAACATTTCTGAGTAGTTGGAAAAACCCCTTTGTGAACCAGTATTGAAAATTGCAGCCAACATCGATCCTTTCGAAACATGTTACTTTGCATAATAGGGAAACAGAGTTTTGGCTACAAGGTTTATCATCAAGAGCCCACCCACACCCCCCATCTGTGTATTTGCAGCCCAATCTCCTCCAAAAGTGCACCGCTCATCTGCTGTGGCTTAAGTTGGGTTCCTGCAGGTCGCTTGTGGGGGTGGTGGGTCGACCTGAAAGAGAATGTGTGAAGCAGGTAGTGGCTGGCGAGCAGCTGCTCTTGCTCTGCATATCCCTCGGTATTCCCTTGTGATACTGGGTCATTATTAAAGTGGGAGCATCACATTTACATATTGCAACTGTTTGGGGAGGAGGACAGCATCAAGAATTAGACACTAGAGCATGATGTGCAATTGTTTTGTCTCTGTTTTCAAATCGTTAAAATCATTTACTACACCAAATGCATATCTACTGTCAGTGTAGATATTCACCTTCTCCATTCACCAATTTGCATGCTTCAATGAGATCATGAGCTTGCTGCTTGTGCAGACAGAGAAGCGGGGAGGGGTGTGCAATCAATGATCATGTGCTGTTACCACAAGAAGAACAAACTTGATTTTCTCCCTGGTCTGGAATTGCGAGATGCTTGATCACAAACAGTTCAAGTCTGGACCCCTGCCTCCCGAACTGAAAGTGGGAGATTATTCCACAGGAGAGGAGCTTGATGCTGAAGCTCTGGCTCCTACTCTACTTTTAGAGACTTTAGGAACGACAGCCTGAATTCTGGGAGCTCAGGGCTCTAGTGGTGATAAGGTACTATGAGCTCTTTAAGGTTTGAAGCTGCCATATTATTAATGTAGGTGAGGAGGAGGGTTTTAAACTCTAAATGTAACAGGAAGCCAGTGTAGTGAAGCTAACACAGGAGAAATGTGGTCTCTTTTCTTAGTTCTTGTCAGGACACGTGCTGCAGCATTTTGGACAAACTGCAGAGTCTTTAACGACTTCCTGCTGGAGCCTGTTAATAATGAATTACAATAATCAAGTCTGGATGTAATAAAGGCGTGGACTAGTTTTTCTGCATCTTTTTGAGAAAGGACATGTCTGATTTTTTTAATATTACGCAAGTGAAAGAAGGCGGTCCTAGAAATTAGTTTTAAGTGAGAATTAAAGGACAAATCAGGATCGAAGATCACTCCCAAGTTCCTGATGTTTCATTGGAAGCAAAGACGATGTCGTCTAGCGCAGCTTCATCGTTAGATAATGTGTCTCTAAGGAGATTAGGGCCAAGTATCAGAACCTCTGTTTTATATGAGTTTAATAAGAGAAAATCGTCATCCAGGTTTTTATGTCCTTAAAACATGAACTTTAGTTAATTGACTACACTGTTCTTTACAGAGTGTGTCCTGATAATGTTTCCTAGTGGATGCATATTTAATGAGAATAAAATTGGGCCGAGCACAGAACCTGTGGAACACCATGATTAACTTTGGTGAAAACCAGTTTATGGCAGTTCCCTTAATTCCAACGAACTGTTCTAGTCTCTGTAATAAAATTTGATGATCAAAAGGTTTTCTGATGAGATCTAAAGGACGGGACGACACAAACACTGAAGCTATTAGAAGGCATTAGTGAAAAATTTTTAACCAAGACTTCCCCCCGGGTGCTGGGGGGCAAACCTTGTTTGTTTTAAATTAAAATAAATATATTTTTATTTGCGCAATTTAGGATTTTTTAAATCAAAATTTTTAAAAACGGTGATCACAGCATCTTTTTGGGACTTTGAATTCTTCAAGATGTTTGATTTTTTTTTGGACACGTTTTTTGGCTGAGTGTGTATCATCGTATAACCCCCAAAACCCAAATAGATGTTTTTATCCATTTTTAATCTGCGGTTTTAGAGATTTCCAAACTGATTGTTTAGTGTATGTTTTAAAATTATGAATTTTTTTTACTGTTGGATGTTTTGATCCAAAATCTAACCCCTTTGTTCCAATCCCCGCTATGGAGGTTGTTGACACTGTAGGTGCTACAGTCTCATTCTTTTAAAAGAGGGGATGTATGGCTCTAAACCCTTTAACCCCTTATGAATGTTTTTTTATTCTCGCGTGTGCAAAAGCATTAAACGTGATACATAAAAAAGGTGTGCCTTTCGTCATTAATAAATTTGGTTTTCAAAAAAAAATATTTAAAATTTAAAATTTTTTTATTAAATTAAAATAAATTTTAAATTTATTAAAGTTAACCCCGGGGCCCCCACCCTTCAAAAGGAAAGGGGAAAATTATTGATTAAATCTCAAAAAGTACAACACAAATTTTGGGAAATCTGATTAAAAAAATTAATTATAAATATAACCAAAATTACCAATAATAGTTGCAAGTTTAAGGATATGAGTTTTGACGTGTAAAAGGTTTGGAAAAATTTACTTAGAACATTAATAAAAAAAAATATGATGAAATAAAAAAGTATAAAAACAAATTACTAACAGTGTCTTTACTAAACAAAGATGGCAGCAGTTAATTGTGTGTGTGTGTGATCAGCGTCTTTCAAAAAGGCGGCCGGGCCAAAAAGTAACACCCCCCCCCCCATTG
>VCHM03000505.1:2500-13074 GCA_006182925.3 Reinhardtius hippoglossoides
GAGACACGTTAACTTTTACTGATCCAACAGAACGTGGGACATAAACGTACTTATATATACTTGTATAATAAAATCTCTCTGATCATATAGTGCAAATACAACAACACAGTCAATCATCCTCTGAGTGACATATTGATATTAAGTGTATCCTGTGTGTGTTTGTGTGTGTGTGTGTGTGTTTGTGTTTGTCAGTGGAGTCCAGCAGTCCCAGTCTCTTGGCCCCTGATCAACGTTCTGGAACGCTCCTTCTTCATCCGGATGAAGTCGACGCTCACGAAGAGAGGAGTTCACATCAAGTCCTCGGGATTCAAGGTTCGGTTTCAAACTTCTCTCTCTGTGAAAGCTGCTGAATGCAAAACTGATTTCACTTTAAATCTGAAACCAGTGGAAATCAACAACAACAACAACAACAACAACGATGTGAGACGAGGTGATTTCCTCCCTGAGGTCACGACACGTTATCTTAGACATATACATCAGACAAGGATTTAATTAGACAGTGTGTGTGTGTGTGTGTGTGTGTGTGTGTGTGTGTGTGTGTGTGTGTGTGTGTGTGTGTGTGTGTGTGTGTGTGTGTTGCCAGTCGATGGCTCAGTCTTATGATCTGTCTTCAATTGAAGTGATCCATATGCAAATTTATAATCTCACCAGGGACGACTACGTGCCGTGTGTGTGTGTCTGTGTGTGTGTGTGTGTGTGTGTGTGTGTCTGTGTGTGTGTTTCATGTCATCTGGTTCCACATTGTGATCTTTTTGTGTTACATGTCTTGTAGCATTGTCCGATTTTCCCCGTCGTGTCGTATGATCAGTGATGATGTGCGGAAGCCAGAAAAGGATTTTTAAAACCAATAAGATTAGAGACGTGATCTACAACTCATCTAGATGAACCGACCTTCTCCATCATAATATTTATGACATTATGATGAGTTTATATCGAATGGTATCATTACAATATTACAAAGTTAGCCTTGGCTGATTGGTTGTACACGACGTGCACACAGGCTCTGTTTGCGCCCGTCCATGTGAGAACATGAGTTGACTTTGATCTTATTTCATGTGCTTGTTGTTGTTCTATTGTGTATAACAGAGTGTGTTGTGTGTGTGTGTGTGGTGTGTGTGTGTGTGTGTGCACAGTGCGTCCTGTGTGCATGACGGATATCCGACCCATAGGTGTCACATCAGGCCTTTAAGCCCTGTGACCATCTCACCGCTCGCAGATCGAGAGGAGGGATTAAAGAGGATTCCTCAGACTGAGTGTGTGTGTGTGTGTGTGTGTGTGTGTGTGTGTGTGGTGTGTGTGTGTGTGTGTGTGTGTGTGTGTGTGTGTGTGTGTGTGTGTGTGTGTGTGTGCACGTGGTGTGATCTCTCCCAGTGTATCCTGGACTAATGCACTCTATCTGCTGAAGGGTGACAGCAGCCAGGAGCAGAGAGAAGATGAGAGTGTTGAGAAAAGAGAAATGGTTTCAGTGATTCATTAATTCATTGATTAATATACGAATCCAACGTTACATTATTTTTTTAAACAACGACTGGTTTCATTAAACATAAAAAAAACATTGGAGATTGATTTCGTTAATATAAAACTGTAAAGTGCTTTTACTTTGTCATTCTGGAAAAATCACTTTCTCTTTTCTTACAGTGGAGACAGAGAATAAATCATCGATAAAGTTTGGTGTGTGTCTGTGTGTGTGTGTGTGTGTGTGTGTGTGTGTGTGTGTGTGTGTGTGTGTGTGTGTGTGTGTGTGTGTGTGTGTGTGTGTGTGTGTGCCATGTTGCACCTGGCGGATTCAGATCACATGCAAATCTCAGTGGAGACAAGAGCCGCACATAATTATTCACATTCACAAATGCATATATTACTACACACTCATTTGCACTGACACACACATCACTGCAACACTAACACACACACACACACACACACACACACACACACACACACACACACACACACACAGTGCTACAGTAAGCATAAAAGATGGAGGAACAAAACACACATTACGCAGTTCACACACAGGACTACCAGTAATAGGCAAATAAAAGTAATCATTTGGAGAACACACTTCAGTTCAAGTAAAACGATCCAACGTGCCGTGAGGACTGTTGGAGACTTTGGACCTGTGAGGTTCTCGGGACGCGACTGGTCCAACGTACAAAACGCTGATTTACGATCTCTTCCCGAAAGTTAGCATCTATCCCTTGACTCCGCCTCTGACTCCGCCTCTGACCCGCCTCTGACTCCGCCTCTGACTCCCCTCCTGTCTGTGTCTTCTCCCGTTCAGGTGATCCACGTCACCGGGCGTCTGC
The DNA here is from genome assembly GCA_006182925.3 of Reinhardtius hippoglossoides. NCBI lineage: Eukaryota > Metazoa > Chordata > Actinopteri > Pleuronectiformes > Pleuronectidae > Reinhardtius > Reinhardtius hippoglossoides. The sequence continues at coordinate 4,807 of VCHM03000505.1, forward strand.
GCATCCGGATGACGCTGACGCACAGCCGCTCGGTGCCCATCCAGATCATCGGGATGGTGGTGGTGGCCACGCGCTGCCGCCGCCCACGATCAACGAGGTTCGCATCGACTGTCAGATGTTCGTCACCCGAGTGAACATGGACCTGAAGATCATCTACTGTGAGAACAGGTGTGTGCTCGGTTTCTGTTTCCTAACAATAAGGAGCATGTTCACAAAGTGATCAGAGGCCGGAGGGAACGAGGACGTCACTTTTCATAAAAACAAATAAAGCATTTACTTCTAAGTCGTTTTTTTTACCTTTGAAAACATGATCTTTGTTTTTTGGGACTCACAAGACAAAATTTCACATCATAAAAACTTCTCAATACTTCTTCAATAACAATTTGCTGATATGAAAACATTGTTACACCACAAGTAGAAATGTCCACATGTTAAACTCCGTCCATGTTTAGTTTGAATTTTATTTTCTTAATCAAGAAAAGTTCTGTTTTACTTCAAGGAAATGTTTTCACCACACATGTAAATATTTAAACATTTATTTTATATTAAGAAAAAAAGTCGAAGTATCTTTTATCTTATTTTATTAAGATGGAAAACAAAATATTTCCCCTTTTATTTAATTAGAAATCACATTAATTTATATATTTAACCAAACAAGAGGACAGACAAACAAAAACCAAAATATTTCCCCTCACGATGCAAAGAATTAACAAGAATTATGAAGATTATGAACTTTGATTGTGACGCAGTCGTCATGACGACAGTAAACGTCACTTTAACAGATTCATAAGTTACAAACAGTTAGAATCAGAGCTTCTGTCACACGTGTTGTTGATGAGTAATAAACGAACTAAACTCAGAGAAATTACTAAATATGTTTCAAGTGTTTTTCCGTCGTCAGAGCAAAAAATAATATGTTCATTTTTCCAACTGGAAATTGCTGCAGTGATTGAAAAAGAAAATCTATATTATTTTCTCCTCCACACGTCGACCTCCAGTCTCAGAATCAGATTGATCGTCAGACACAGAATCAAAAGTTCTTCCAAGGTCGTCTATATTAAAATTAACTTTTAAGATCGATGTTTCTTTTAAAGCGTCGTCATATCTTCTATAACTGAATTGACTTTTTTCTATCCGTCCGTTTTCAAATCACCAGCGTCGAACAGAAAGCTCCGCCTCTCGTGGATTACATACATGTTTCATACGTGCAGTTCCCGTGTGGAAGCTTCTCATTCATGAGGAAGCGTGACCCTGGTTTAACAGACAGACGTGTCGCTGATGGATCTATCTGCTTCCCTCTGTCCGGATGCAGCCGATAGGCATCAGGAGCTAACCGGCCGCCCAGATTCATATCAAGCAGAGAAAAAAACCTTCATGTTTTATTATAAAAAGAGAGGAGGGGGGGGGGGAAAGAAATGATAGCAGACAGATTGCTTTTTGTGGTGTGTGGAGAAAAGAGACACAACACGAGGCGGCGGGCGATTCTCAGGGCGGAGCGCCGGGAAGCGAACAGACAAGCGTCGCTCCCATTACGGACCCATTTCAGGATGAGTTTCTAAGAGAAGGAGAAAATGGGAGGATGGATTTTTTCTAAAGAACAAGACTGAGCCGTTATCTGCCTGCCAGACATTAGTCCCCCCCCCCCCCCCCCCCCCCCCCCCCCGCGTCCACCCTCCATCAGAATGAAACCGGGGAAATTGTTCTGTCTATCCTGTGGCAAATTTGTTCAAATTAAACCTTTCAAAGCCGATGTGTGTTACCTGTGCAACAGACGGACGGGCCTCACTCTCGGCTGTCGGCTTATTAGCTTTTTTATTTTCCCCTGAATCAGTCGTTTCTAATCGTCGAGTTCCAGAGCAAATTGTCGTGACGTGACAAGAGATTTATTCCAGTGTTTTCACGACACTTCCACTTAGTGTCAGCGCGGCTCAACCGGAGCAAAGACGCTGTGGAAACACCGTGAACACCAATCCTGCAGCCGGGGGCCGGGGGCCGGGGGCCGGGGGCCGGGGGCCGGGGGCCGGGAGCCGGGGGCCGGGAGCCGGTGGACGTAGAGTTTGTTGCATTTCACTAATAAAAACTTTCAAATGTTTCTAAAAAGACATGAAAACTCTAATATAGAGGCTGGAGGTGTCCAATGTCCTCGACGTGAAATCCCCTCTTTACAATCATCGTCAGTGAAACGCTTTTAAGAAAGCCAGGTCACGTGACTCGACGGAGGCCACGATCGTCACGGTTAATATTTGCAAACCGAGATCGTGGTCTCTCAGTTTGAGTTCACGTTCAGTTCTTGTTACGCTCGCACTCAATCATATATTCTTAATATTATTTGTGTTTCAGAATCAACGACTACATGGACCTGACCCCTGTGGACATTGTGGGGAAGAGGTGCTACCAGTTCATTCATGCTGAGGACGTGGAGGGAATCAGACAGTGTCACCTGGACTGTGAGTACACCTGACCACATGCTCCGCTCTGATTGGACCGAGCGGCGTCCAATCATTTGTTATTGACCTTGGAAACAAGTCAAATATCAACTTATGGTCCAATCGTGCACTTGTTTTGGAGATTTTACGATCATATCTGTCGCCGTGGAAACAATAATGTTCTGACAACAACTGATGAGGAACATGTGAAGTGGACAAAAGCTGCAGAACAAGAGCGTTAATGGACCTCGAGTTGTTTTCGTCACGTTATTATATTTTCTTTTACTGATTCTTCTGTCTGCGCCCCCTTGTGGCAGACAGAAGAGGTTTAACTTCGCTCTAACCTTTTCCTGACTCCTTAAAATCTAATGTAAACCTAAACAAATCATAATTAGTGTCAGAGAGCTGCTCCGTGTGTCGTACTTCTAAATTCAAGTGTGAAAGTCGAAGGCCACTTAGAGAAAGTTTCCTCGCAGCAGCTCTTGTCAGGAGGCCGACACACACACCCTCACACAGGAAGTGCTCCCGAGTCCTTATTTAGTGGCTGTCCGGATGATTTGCTGCGTTCTGTTTGCTGCTGCAGTCACATTTTACTGGGGCGGTAAAAGCTGAGGCGGCGCCGGGAGCCACGCCGCGTTTCACGGTGCGTCGGAGGCAGCGAAGGTGTTTAGGCAGAGCGCCAGATGATAACCACGCAGCAAGGACGAACACGCCTCGAAACCACACGGCCGACTCCGTTCACATCCTGTCGGCTGCGGCTGACACGCTCCGCGCCGCTGTTTGAGTTTCCTGCTTTAAGGGATTCGCTGCGTCCCCCCGAGCGGCGCCCCCCCGACTCAGAGCACGTCTCCTTCCTCTGCAGTCGGGGTCTACTTCAGGTTCCAGGTGCACAGATTCAGATCCTCTCCCCGGCAGCTCTGGACTCATCTCGATACAGCTTCAAACAGCTGATGTTCATTTAGTGAATTATGATCATTTAGAGTCAAACAGACCATAAAGCACCGGATGTGTTGGGGGGGGGGGGGGGTACCACAGAGTGATTGACAGCTAGTACTGTCCTGTGGGTGCAGGTGTAGGTGGGCGTGTCCTCTCGCTCTCAGTCAGGCTCCACCCCCTGCTCCTCCAAACATGGTTACCTCTGGTTCTAAAAAATATACCTCACAGACACATTAACGTCCCCACATATTGATTTTCAACAATTTAAGATGTTTGTACGCGTAGACACCAAATATCTCGACTTCATTTCAGTTACAGCACATTTCCCTTGACGGTGGCTGAGCCGCTGCCGCCGCCGTCAACCTTCACCGCTGTTATAACTCATGACAAAACCAAAACATGTCACAAACCTCGCCAGGAAAAAAGAGCTCCCTGAAAGTTTTTCAATTACCTTCTCCAAAAGTTCCTGAGCTCTGAATATCCAGAGTGGCAATCAGGAAGTGACTCTACGGTGGCCCGGCGGGGTCAGATGGAACGTGGTCGGGGGGGTGGGGGGATGTGTAAAACACAAAAAAAAAGGAAGTGAAATATGGACGGAGATTATTCTGTCTGTCTGCGGCGAGGAGCGGAGGTCAGGGAGGCGAGCCGGCAGCCGGCGGTTTAAATGACTTGGTTTTAGTCGAGCGCCGTCTAATGCAGCACCTTCGGTCACCTCGGCTGCTCGCTTTATTCTTCCTCTTTCAAAATTAATTTCCTCTTTGAAAGGGGTGCTTTCAGAAATGGATGGTTACGGGGCGCCGGAGGTGCTCGGCGTCTTCTCTTTTTTTGCTTCCTCTCTTTCTTCTGTTCACCCCCCCCCCCCCCCCCCATCAATTGGAGCTCGTCAGATTGTTCTGAAATCTGCCTTTTTCTTCGGGGCGGTTTAATTTGGCGGCTTAATGAACTCGCTGCTGATTGTGCCGAGGCTGATTTCAGGACAGCGGTCGGATGAGTCTCGACTCAGCGGACGTGATGAAGCTGGACGGGGGCTGGTTCCGGGTCTCGGGCTCAGTTTGTGCAGGCGATAGAAAACCTTCTCTCTGTTTTCAGCTCAGTTTGCACATTCGAGGCCTCAGTAGTTTATTACTGATGTTGCTGAAGGATGAGACAACCCTCACAGGGTGGGCAGGGTGGGGGGTGACCTCAGTCTTATCTGCGTTTAGTTTTAGGAACTTTTTGAGTCCTTAATGAAAGTAATACAATCATGTCAATGTAATCTGCTTCACCAGGTTTCAATAATAAAAACATCGTCTGAGTAACAGTGGTAACAGACGCCGTTAAAGGACGTAACCTAAAGCAGCGTTTACACAACAGACGCGACCCGGTTGTTCTCGTGTCGGTCACGTGATGATGGACACGAGCTTCTTCCTGGAGCATCACAGGTGAAATCAGATTATGCTCAAGCTGCAGGAAAAGTTCCAAAGTTTCCAAATGCAGAAAGTTCCTGTGGTTAAAACAGGTCACGGGTTTTCGCTCACATGAATGTAGGCGTGGGTTCATAAAACCAAAGGAAATTCTCTGTGTTGTTTCCCAAAAGCTGCAGATTCTCAAGTGCTAAAAAAGTATTTTTCTGTTTCTGCCGAGCAGCAGCGGCAGCAGCGGCTCACAGGCTCTGACTTTCCTGTGGGATTTATTTCCACGTCGACTCTCGGTTCCCCCGCTGCTGCAGGAGTCAGATAGTTAGGGAATCGATCAAGGTGTATTTTAGAGGGATAGCCTGTTCTCTCAACAGGGATCTAAATTTTAAAAGGGTTCTTTTTAAGTGGAGGACGAGGCGTGATCCCTCTCTGTGAAGAGGCATCACTCTCTAAGTCTCTATCATTACCTGCTGACAGCCGGTCTTAGCCCGGGTCAGATCTCAAAGTCAATCCGTCCTCGTTTCCACTCCGAGAGAAAGAGAAAGAAGAAACAGAGGCTGAACTTGTCTCCTGAAAGGGAAAGGCAGGGAACAGGGGAAAGTGATTTGTAGGCAGACGGAGAGAGAAAGGGGGAAAGTGGAGAAACACTTTGCACAAGGGATCAAGAGAGGGATTCGTCTTTTCTCTAAGAAAGGGAGAGAAGCGGGAACGAGTGATTTGCAGCCGGAGAAAAGAAAGACAGAGGACGAAATGCTCGTTTCCTCAAGGAGAGAGAAGATGCTTCATGTTTTGTTCTGTTTTCAGAAAAAGCTGCGAGAAGAAAGAGAGAAAGGGAACAAAATAAAAGATGAATATGTGAAAGTTGAGGGACGGATGCATTAGAGACAGAAATAAGGTATAGCTCTTTAGAAAGAAATAATATATAGACGAGTGGAGAGCTGTGTTCGTTTAGAGAAATAAAGAAGGACAGGAAGAATACTCCCATCCTAGCGATTCATCTTCTTTTCAAGAAGGAAGGATGAAGGGTAAAAGTGAGAGGAGGGAAGACGTGCACAGAAACCTGGAGAAGACGAGAGAGCAGGACTCGTCTGTCAGCTGCTGAGATGAGGACGGTGGTTTGAAGTGTGGAGAATTTAAAAGCTGCACATCTGCTCATGTGTCCTACAGGAAGTCTTTTACTTTTACAACAGGAAACACATTTGGTATAAGTTCAAATAAGATAAGTTCTATATCAACAGTAAAATAAAACCTCACAAAGGGTCAGTTTGAAATCTTCAGGGACAGAAAATACACTGAATGTTCCTAAACTAAAGCAAATGAGGAGAGAGAAGAGATCGAGAAGAAGAAAAGACACGTTAGAATAATATAGTTTCAAAAAGACCGAGGAGAGAGACGAGGAAGACGAGGAAGACGAGGAAGACGAGCGAGACGAGGAAGACGAGGGAGACGAGGGAAACTGACTTACTCTCTTCTCTTGAAGAGAGAATGAGAGAAAAGAGAGGGAGATTTGGACTTGCAGAGAGAGAGAGAGAGACAGGCGGACACACGATCGAGAGACATTCACATGCAATGGGAAATGAAAAAGAGAGAGAGAAAGGATACTCGTACACAGAAGTGAAAGCTCGGCGGATTTAAGCCTGCAGGCGTTTTACTAGAGCTCGTCTCTCTGGACTCACACCGCCTTTAATGAACACACACTCACACACACACACACAAACTAACACACTCAAACACACACACAGTCTTTTTAAACCTGTCTGTAGACAAAACACACACACACACACACACCTGTGAAGTCATCCACACAGCTACGTTAGTGAGACACACACAAAGTGACAGGAACTTCACCTTCTTACTTTTCTATGAAATGTTCTAGATCATTTTTAGATTTTCTTAAATTTTAAATCATATCTTCATCCAGTGACACTCGTCAGGTCTGAATGAGGATCGTGATCTGAGACTCAAGAGTCAAGCTTCAGGGAGGATCCATGTGTTCTGCTGTCAGCCAGCAGAGGGCGACAGAGGGAGGACCGGCCACTATTAACAGATGAGTCGGAATGTAAAGGCCACGTAGACACAAACACACACATGCACACACAAACATACACACACACACGCACACACTCAGGCTAAACAAGGTAAAGGTTGGCGACAGTAGGAGGGGAATCCTGCCGATGAACAGAAGGTGGGACAGATGGAGTGAAGAAGAAGAGAGAGAGGGGGGGGGGGGGGGGGGGTGTAAAAATAAAACAGAGACAAACACAGAGTCCAAACTGTGACATTGACCAAAAGAGAAAGAAGAGCGGCGAGGACGAGAGGAGGGAGAGAACGAGAGGTTGAGAGACTTTAAAAGGGAATAGAAGTCTTTTAATCTACCGCTCGCTCCCCTGCAGCCTCGGGCGAGCCTCCAGCACTCCCTCTCCCCCCTCCCCCCTCTCCCCTCCCCCTCTCCCCCCCCCTCTCCCCCTCCTTCATTAGCAGCCGATCAGAGAGCGAGCGATTTAACGCAGGAGTGAGAGGAGAGAGTTAACGCGTCGCCTCGACCATCCAGCGCTCGGCTGTAGAACCCTGTTTCTGAACGTGGACTCAGAGTCCAGAAAGTGAAGCCAATAGGGAAGTGCCGGTGTTCTCTGTGATGACCAGCAGAGGGCGACCTCGCTGGTTTTAAAGGACACCAGTTTCTTTTGCTCGCGGTGTTGACAGGAAGGATGATGGCGGACAGACGGGAGAGAGTGGGCCGCACGTCTCCGCCTCCTGGTGATTCTACTCCTTCTATTCTGATCAGAAACATCTGAATCTCCACGAGGGTGAAGTCCTGAAGCTCTCAGTCAGGCTCCGCCCCCTGCTCCTCCATATATGGTTACTTCTGGTTTTGAAACCAGCAGCTCACGAACCAATGGGTGACGTTCCCGGTGGTTTGATACCGGGCTGTTTGCTTTAATCGTCATCGAATGAATGCTCAAACTTTTCGAGGTAACTTGTGAACTTGTGCACGAATATTTACCTTCTGTTATTATTTAGCATTATTCAGCCGAGCCTGTAAAACTCTTCTCTTCACGGAGCTTTAATTAATGCTGTGATCAATATTCTTATATTAACAATATATGAAACAACAGGTTTCAATGTGGGAGAAGTGAACCTGCAGAGAATCAACGTTACTCATCTAATACTTTATCCTCCGTCCTCCTTTGATTTTTTATTTTGGTCTATGTCCCATCGGCTAACATGGAGGAGGTGGGGTTTACGACCTGCACTGCAGCCAGCCACCAGGGGGCGATAGAGAAGCTTTGGCTTCACTTGTCGCTGCCATCATGTCGTCCATCTTTATTTACAGTGTGTGGTTTAGACGTAAATTAAATTTTTTTAATTTTCCCCCGTTCTCCCACTCGAGATGGGAAAGAATGTAATTTTTATTAAACGTGCAGAAAAACAAAAATAAAAGTTTTTTCTGCTCAAAATAGCCTGAAAGGTTTATTGAGGTTTGATTATATAGATTAAAAATCGTTTTT
>VCHM03000506.1:0-12974 GCA_006182925.3 Reinhardtius hippoglossoides
AACATAGTTTTATCTTGCCACCTATATTCCATCTAAACAAATCAAGTTACATCAGTCTATCTTGATTGTGTTACGTGAACACCACATAGCTTTGTGGGTGGAATGTCAATTTAATATGTTCATTCAACTAATGTGCTTTTAATTGAAACTAAATGTTTGTAGCTACTTAGTCTAATTCATTTAAATTTAGTTTAAATTGGTTCAGTACACAATTCAGTATTGTTGAATGAACTAATGTAGGTTTTGTCTGTTATACTTTATTTATTAGTGTGCATGAATGATACCGGCCTGGCTCAGTACAATATGAATTAAAATGGTTAATAATATTGTTTTAGGTCCTTTAAAACGGACACGTTTAGCAAAATATGTGTCTCTAGTTTCCAACCTTACAGAAGTTAGAGAATTAGATGAAGAAAAAGGACAAAGCACAATGCATTTCAGTTGTACAGGATTTCATGTTTTTGTTTATCATATTTATCACCCTTAATTTCTGCTGTGAATTTAACACATCAAGCAAGTAAATATGTGCTCCCTCCGACTGGTCGGCGGCGACTCTGTAACACCGAGTGTGTGAAACTCACCATTTATTCCTTCTCAAGTTTCTCATGGTCTTCTTTCATGAGCTGCACAAGGACTCGAGGATGCTCGTCTTGTAAGTATTGCGTCATCCTGAGGAAAACAAGGGAACCAATTCTGACAATATTCTGAATTTTTGGAAACAGTTTTAAAAAACGAATTCTGCAGGCTTAATAGCAATCTGCAAGTTTTGAGTATGGTATTTGTGTGGTTGACAATACTTTGGTCTCAGGAGCCCAGAGGCAAATACATATGTATAGAGAACTGTGCTCATGCAATTGTCATGACAGGGGCATAAAAAGTATTTCATAAGCATAGGTCTACCCATTTTAATACAAACCTTGGAGATGGCCACCATGAGATGTCTCATTTTTCTTCCAGCTGCCCGACCTTGGCATCTAAAGATCTCCATCGTGCGTGGAGAGTGCCGGTCAAGCTCAGCAAAGAATGTAGAGGCACAGTTGATATGAGCTTGAACTCTTTATCGATCTGAAAAACATCAACAATGCACTTGTCACTCACCTAATTCAAAAATTACAACAATATACAACATAGGAAGGATGAACAATGAATTACTAGCTGTTTGATCACTATATTATATCAATGTCAGTGAGAGAAAAACAACTGTTCAACACTATTATATTTGATTTGTCATTATCTTTCTGTACTTGTGTGTGCACGCAGTCCGGGGGCCTACGTAAAACCACATGACATGTACCTCGTTCTGAGTGAACAGAGCCGGCCATCTGCTTTTGAAGTCGGCAACCAAGGGCTGTCCTTGAAGAACCTCTTGCCTTCTATAAGGGAAAGTCTTCTCCATTTCCTGTGTCACTATATGGCCGTTGTTTCTCTTCTTAATCTTCAAAGCAGAGCAATTCTCTCGTTTTCCAGAGTGTCAGTGGTTTCTCCTTTTGGATGCTGCGGACAGTAATTGACTTCTGCCCTTCTGGGCTTTTTCATATTCAACGCTGCCTGACATTTATCTTGGGCCTTGTTCTTTAGTGAATTTATCGTCACCTCATAACATCCCAGGCCTCTTAGTTTGGTCCGGAAGTTGGCCAGTTTATACTTGAGGCTGATCTTCCACCCGTAACAGCCATTGAAGGAGCCCTGCTCCCTCAGACAGGGATGCTTTTTCACAAGGGCTTCCGCTACATCGTTCGGATCATTGTCAGTTGGGTAGGCTTTGTGTTTAATAATTCCTTCTGCCAGTCCTTCTAGAATGTGGGATTTCAGTTTCGGTGAGAGGCTCAAAAGAGTTCCACTAGAACTGCACTCAGCTTTGGCCTTTTCAAGTTGCAGTTCAGCCTCACAGCTAAAAGTAGGGACGGTGAAGACACTTGGCCAAACCCAGTGCCTTGGAGATGCTGATGAACCTGAAGATGAAGCGGGGTCTGTGGCCGGCTGTGGCTGAGGGGTAGAGTGGTAATCCTCCAACCTGAAGGTCGGCAGTTCGATCCCCAGTCTTCCCAATCTGCATGCCGAAGTGTCCTTGGACAAGATGCTGAACCCCGAATTGCCCCTCATAGAACAACAAAGTGCTGCTAATAGATGCACTGTATGAATGTGTGTGTGATTGGGTGAATGTAAAACTGTACTGTAAAGAGCTTTGAGTCATCAAGACTAGAAAAGTGATATATAAATACAAAACCATTTATCCGTGTCAACAGAGGAGATTTAAAAGGAACTTGTTGAGCTTTGGACTGCTAGAGGTTGACGTGTCATTGCATCAGCTTCTGTATAACTTTGCAAGTTTAAAGTATATAAATAAACAACCTTGAAAGTTGCTTTGTCGTTTATTTCAGAGATTTCCGACAAACAAGGGCGGATAAACTCCTGGACCATGCTGCATGCCAACTAGTTAACAGATAAACAATAATGTGACAAAATTATGAACTTACCATGTATTGTTGAGGAGGTGCGTACAGACCTCAAAGCATGGGGACACTGCTTTATGTTGGGATGTATTTCTGGTAAAAAGAGAAATCGTTTTAAGTTAAAACAGAAGTAATATGTCTATTGTGAATGGGCTAAGTATTACAATAGCTATAATTACATACACTGAAATGTGAAGAATGGTACTAACGTTTTTCATACTAGGTGCCATTGTTTGTTTTGTAGTGTCACAAGTCGGTCTATTGTTCATCAATTGAAGTCTATCTTTTTTGCGGATTATATGAATAAATTACTCTTATTGGCTCTTTACTCGTGAAGGCGAGTAAGGCTTAACCCACCACCCTGTGTGGCTCTCCTTAGGGACTAACTGAGATATGTCTCACAAATGGCGATTAACTACTATTTATTACTCACCCTATTTAACTAAATAAATTCATATATCTGAACTACTCACCTTAATATCAAGGATGCCAAACGAGCAGGTGAGAGTAGCGGTGCAGGCGCTGGTTAGTCGGTTAACGTCCATGAAATGTTCCACTCCCGCCTATTCGAACTTTTTCAGTATCCGGTCGGCGAAGCGAATGCGCAATAGCTAACCACATCGGATTCATTGTTATGAAGGACCTCGTTCTCATGAGGTCGACATGAATGAATTATATTCATCAGAAATGTCTTTAAGTCATGAACATCAAACAAGAACGAATCATGTGATGAACATAAACACGATTAATTCATTTAATGGAAACATAATTCTAGTTAACTAATCAAACACATGACCAAGTAGATTTTTCTGAGAGTAGTAAGTTCACTTAGTTAGTTTGTGTGTTTATACTTTTATTATTTTCATAATAAATGTTTTTCTGAAACACAAATGTTGTCTTCATTAATGTTGCATAAGTGTGAAGTTTTCCAACCTCTGAACTCCATATCCTTCATCTTTGCTAACTACTGACGTGGTCATTTTGGTTAAAGTTAATAATTTAATTATTCATCAAAGTTCCAAATTTGTAGTTAATACTTTCATGAGACTTCATCAATAAATTGTCTCTTTTCCTTCCTTTGAAGGCTGGTGCCCCGAGGTAGCTGTAATGTAAACTAAAGTTATTATTTCATATTAATATTAAATATGTTTCTGATGGACGCATTTATTGAATGCCCAAAGTCACACCATATAATGCTGTCACACTTAAGGTATAATAATCACAACAAATTGTACAATCATCTGATGATGTCATACTTTTTACTGCACTCACACAAATCAATAAGCAAACTTGAGCTGATTTGAATTTATAAAACCATCTTTTCATTTTCTGACATTGTTTCCATTTGTTTGCACTTTGCTTCTGTCTCTTTAATGAGACTTCAGCTCTGCAGTTACACCACAGACTCCCCCCCCCCCCCTGCACTTCCTGTTAACACTTTCACGCTAGCAGAACTTCCTCTGAACATTAAACACTCAGCAGATCAGAATCATATTCAAGCAGCTATTTTACCACAAGTCTCTCGTCTGTGTGAGCTTGTTGCTGCCAAAGGACTTTTGACCAGATATCAAATCCAAGGCTTGAGTTACTTTTTACAATCGTGTCCTGACTCACCAGAGAAACCAGGAAGCATCTGTTCCTCCCTGAAGAGACGCAGGCTGAAAACCAGACGATCACATTCACCTTCCAAACCAAACCAGACCAGACCAGACCAAACGTCCTGAGTGAGTCCAGCTACAGGAGAGAAGAGTCAAACTACAACCTGCCGACGCTCCACACACTGACCGTGAGTTTAACACCTCGACTCAGAGGGGAAGTGAACCTCAGTGAAGCTCGTGGAGCTGTGACTGACTGACTGTCTGTTTTCAGCTTCACCTGGAGACTCAATGGCTTCCAGATTAGAAGAGGATCTCTGCTGTGCCGTCTGCCATGATGTCTTCAGAGATCCTGTCCTTCTGTCATGTAGCCACAGCTTCTGTAAAGACTGTGTGAAGAGCTGGTGGAAAGACAAAGAAGTAAAAGAGTGTCCAGTTTGTAAGAGAAGATCTTCAAAGTCAGAACCACCTTGTAACCTGGTGTTGAAGAACCTGTGTGAGACCTTCTTACAGGAGAGAGATCAGAGCTCTTCACATGCTCTCTGCAGTCTGCACTCAGAGAAACTCACACTCTTCTGTCTGGACCATCAGCAGCCAGTGTGTCTCGTCTGCAGAGATTCAGAGAAACACACCGGCCACAGATTCAGACCCATCGATGAAGCTGCACCACAACACAAGAAGCAGCTTCAGCAAACTCTGGAGCCCTTGAAGGAGAAGTTACAGTGTTTTGAACGTGTTAAAGTAGAGTTTGAACAAACAGCCGAACACATTAAGGTCCAGGCCGGACTCACAGGGACGCAGATCAAGGAGCAGTTTAAAAAGCTTCACCAGTTTCTGGAGGAGGAAGAGGAGGCCAGGATGACTGCATTGAGGGAGGAAGAGGAGCAGAAGAGTCGGATGATGAAGGAGAAGATTGCGTCTCTGAGCAGAGACATAACGGCTCTTTCAGACACAATCAGAACCACAGAGGACGAGCTGAGAGCTGAAGGCGTCTCGTTCCTGCTCAACTACAAGGCTGCAGTGGAACGAGTCCAGCAGCGCCCCCTGCTGGATGATCCACAGCTGGCCTCAGGAGCTCTGATAGACGAGGCCAAACATCTGGGCAACCTGAGCTTCAACATCTGGAACAAGATGAAGGACGTGGTCTCCTACAGTCCTGTGGTTCTGGACCCAAACTCTGCTCATCCAGTACTCGTCCTGTCTGAAGATCTGACCAGTTTGAGAGTAGGACAGAGACAGAAGCTTCCTGACAATCCAGAGAGGTTTGATAAATACACCTTAGTCCTGGGATCTGAGGGTTTTAACTCAGGGACTCACAGCTGGGACGTCCTGGTTGGAGACAGTACACACTGGTTCCTGGGTGTAAGAGCAGAGCCTGTCCAGAGGAAGGGAATCAATCTGTCTGGATACTGGAGAATAGGGTTCTATGAAGGTAAATACTCAGCAGGGTCACCATCAGGATCATCTGTTCTCTCTGTGAAGAAGATCCAGAGGATCAGAGTGAAACTGGACTGGAACAGAGGAAAACTGTCGTTCTCTGATCCTAATACTAACAAACACATTCACACCTTCACACACACTTTCACTCAGAAGATGTTTCCATACTTTAGCACTGTAGATGATGATCATCCCCTGAAGCTGTTTCCTGTGAATGTCTCTGTGACGCTGGATCAGAGCAGTTAGAGATAAAGATTTTATTCATCATGTTTATTTCTTCAAGAGAAATCTGCTGAATTTAAAAGTTAAACTCGTTATTCTAAAGCTTTGTTTATTTCTCCTTTTACTTCTTTGACTTTTCCACGTGTGTAAAAAGATTTCATTATTTTCTGATGTTTATCTTTGGTTTGTTTTTTACTTTCATGGAAAATGTTTTCTATCATTTAGATTTTGTGTGGATCCATGAAGTCAACTTATATGAACATTTGTCTGTTTGATGTGATGAAGCCAAAATGATTCTGTCTGTAAAAGTGTTTATTCAACAGCAGCCTGGTGATGTGATTTTAATATTGTGATCAAAATAATAAAAACTATGAAACAGAAACAGAGTTCTGACCTTTTTTAAGTTGTAATGTAAAAATTACATTATCTGTCATTAGGTAGGATTCAACACTCAGATAGTTTTAGGTTTTTAACCCTTGTGTTGTTCCTGGGTCTAATTGACCTAGAGTGTGTGTGTGTGTGTATGTGCGTGCGTGATTGCGTGCGTGTGATCATACGCAAGCCCTGGCCGGTCAGGGTGACCCAAGGATTGTCATTATCCAATTCTCCTGGGGTAATTGAGACCAATGGATTGTCATTGGAGGGGTCATTTAGACCCCCAGAGGGGGCGCTGTGGTGCTCTGTGGGGGTCATTTAGACCCACACCTGATTCCAATTGATAATCAAGGGGGGATACATTAGACCCATAAATAATTCTCACTGTGCCACTCTCTCACGGACCATGGCAAGATGTCGCGTCAGGAGCGTTTCACCAGAGAACAGGTTCTCCAACAGCTATTCTCCCAGCAACCATCCTCTGAACCCGAAGAGGACGCGAAAGAGCCAGACCGAGAAGCGGACGGACAAGGAGATGGAGAAGCAGACCGAGAAGCAGACAGACAAGGAGATGGAGAAGCAGACCGAGAAGCAGACCGAGAGGACGGAGACGGAGACGGAGACGGAGACGGAGACGGAGACGGAGACGGAGACAAGGCGATAGCGAAGAAGACGAAGACGAAGAAGGTGAATATGACGACGACGACGGTGACGAAGACTACGACCCAGTGGGTGATGCTTCTGCAGATTCCTCCTCCTTGGAAGAAGAAGAAGAAGGAGGACAAGACAGCGGCGACACCACCACCAACACCGGACTCGTGGAAAGAGAGACCTTCCCCTCAAGAAACGGGGAAATAACATGGTCCTCGAGGGCGTACAGCCGAGAAGAGGGCCACTGCTGCTCCTCCTCCTCCTCCTCCTCCTCCTCCTCCTCCTCCTCCTCCTCCTCCTCCTCCTCCTCTGCTGCGGCTCAAAGCGGGGTCCTCCGGTGCCCCACGATCCACGCGACGTCCCGCACCGGTGACCTTGCCTCGACGTTCCAACTGTTCATCACACCGACGGTAGAGAACATCATCCTGGAGATGACGAATCGGGAGGGTCGTAGAAAATACGGTGACGAATGGAAAGGGATGGACGAGACCGACCTGCACGCCTACGTAGGGCTGCTGATCTTAGCGGGCGTGTACAGGTCCCGGGGCGAGGCCGCCGCCAGCCTGTGGGACGCCGAGAGCGGCCGGGCGATATTTCGTGCCATGATGCCCCTAAAACTCTTCCACACGTACTCCAGACTGCTGCGCTTCGACGACCGCGAGACAAGACGCACAAGGCGAGCCACGGACAAATTGGCAGCGGTGCGAGAGGTCTGGGAAACGTGGGTGTCGCGGCTACCGCACCTCTACAACCCGGGGCCCGAAGTGACCGTGGACGAGCAACTGGTTCCGTTCAGAGGTTAGTCTTTTTTAAAATTTATGTTATTATTATGTTATATTATGTTATGTTATGTTATGTTATGTTATGTTATGTTATGTTATGTTATGTTATGTTATGTTATGTTACGTTATGTTATGTTATGGTATGTTATGTTATGTTATGTTATGTTATGTAGATAGCGGCTGCTAGTCCTCGTCCTCATCTCATCTCCTCTCATCTCTTCTCCTCCTGTTTTTCTCTCTAGGCCGGTGTCCATTCCGTCAGTACATGCCCAGCAAGCCGGCGAAATACGGGATCAAGTCGTGGGTGGCCTGCGATGCGAAATCAAGCTACGTTTGGAAGATGCAAGTGTACACCGGAAAGCTGAGCGGCGGACGGCCAGAACGGAACCAGGGGTTGCGGGTAGTGCTCGATGTAACGGAGGGACTGCACGGTCGTAACGTCACGTGCGACAATTACTTCACCTCCTACCAACTCGCGCGGCAGCTCCTGGAGAGGAAGCTCACCGTGGTCGGCACTGTTCGGAAGAACAAGCCGGAGATCCCGACCGGGCTGCTCGCGGTCAGGGGAAGAGAGTTGTTCTCATCCAAGTTCGCATTCACGCCCACTGCCACTCTTGTGTCCTACATCCCAAAGAAAAACAGGAACGTGGTTCTCCTGAGCACCCGACACCCTGAGGCCGACATCAGCGACCGCGAGGACGGGAAACCGGTCATCGTCCTGGACTACAACCGCAACAAAGGTGGCGTGGACAACCTAGACAAGGAGATCGGAACGTACAGCTGCAGGAGGATGACTGCGCACGGGCCCCTGGTCATATTTCACAACATTCTAGATGTCTCTTCCCACAACGTCTTCGTGATATGCAGAGAGATCAACCCAGACTGGATGCTGGGCAAGCGGAACAAGCGGAGGGTGTTCCTGGAGCAGCTGGGAAAAAATCTGGTGACACAAGGGTTAAGTTGAGATTTAAATATAACATTATTTGTCATTGAGTAGGATTCAACACTCAGATAGTTTCAGGTTTTTAAGTTGAGTTATATATACGTTTATTCATGAATTATTACTTATTTAAATGTTGGGAGATAATAGTTGTGAACAATAGTTGGGCCTACATGTGAAGACAAAGCCTGAGACCACATGTCTTCTTTGTTCTGGAGACAAAGACGAGCTTCCAGAACTCCGTCTCCCAGGGTGCTTCACCTTCACACCAGGTGTGAACCTTCCCCTGGACACAGCTTCCACCCCCTAGTGGTCACTGTGTGCCCCCCGACCCATGAGGTCACCAGGACAATAAAAGCCCAGTTGCCCCTCTTTTCTACTGACCTCTGCAGGAGCAGGAGGTTCCTCTCCCTGCTCCAGCTCTTGGGACCTCCAAGCAGGCCTGCCTGAAGCAGACTGCTAAAACCTTCCAAAGGGCCGGGACACGAGAGCCTGCCTAAGAACTTCAGCACAAGCAATGGGCCACGACACAAAGTCTGACCAGCAGATGCACAACAACAGGAGCCACGACCAGTAAGACCAGTTCACTGGACTTTAAACAGCACCTCAAAAAGGACCGTTCCCCCTTTTCATGAACTGGTAACATAACTGGGCTAATTACACGAGGCCTATGCACAGGACTGTTGAATTCTCTTCATGTGATGTTTTATGAATTGGATTTGTGTTGTTGTGATATTTGGTAATACGTTATTTGAAAGCTAATGTTAGTTCTGTGATGCTCGTCATAGAATCAGACTCTTTCTTTACATGCAACTAACTACTTCCTCCGACCCGGCACCAACACCTCACACACTCCTCTCCCCAACACACACATGTGATCTCAGCCCCATGATCCCAACACTCCAGGGGGTCTTTTGTCTTCATAGTGGCCAGCCGCCATTTTGAAACCACACTTTGTAACACACTCACTCACACACACACACACACACACACACACACACACACACGCTCACAAACGTATACTCACATTCGCATGTATATACACTAAAAAAGATTATTCATTGGATGAACATAGTTGTATCTTGCCACCTATATTCCATCTAAACAAATCAAGTTACATCAGTCTATCTTGATTGTGTTACGTGAACACCACATAGATTTGTGGGAGGAATGTCAATTTAATATGTTCATTCAACTAATGTGCTTTTAATTGAAACTAAATGTTTGTAGCTACTTAGTCTAATTCATTTAAATTGAGTTTAAATTGGTTCAGTACACAATTCAGTATTGTTGAATGAACTAATGTAGGTTTTGTCTGTTATACTTTATTTATTAGTGTGCATGAATGATACCTGCCTGGCTCAGTACAATATGAATTAAAATGGTTAATAATATTGTTTTAGGTCCTTTAAAACGGACACGTTTAGCAAAATATGTGTCTCTAGTTTCCAACCTTACAGAAGTTAGAGAATTAGATGAAGAAAAAGGACAAAGCACAATGCATTTCAGTTGTACAGGATTTCATGTTTTTGTTTATCATATTTATCACCCTTAATTTCTGCTGTGAATTTAACACATCAAGCAAGTAAATATGTGCTCCCTCCGACTGGTCGGCGGCGACTCTGTAACACCGAGTGTGTGAAACTCACCATTTATTCCTTCTCAAGTTTCTCATGGTCTTCTTTCATGAGCTGCACAAGGACTCGAGGATGCTCGTCTTGTAAGTATTGCGTCATCCTGAGGAAAACAAGGGAACCAATTCTGACAATATTCTGAATTTTAGGAAGCAGTTTAAAAAAAACTAATTCTGCAGGCTTAATAGCAATCTGCAAGTTTTGAGTATGGTATTTGTGTGGTTGACAATACTTTGGTCTCAGGAGCCCCAGAGGCAAATACATATGTATAGAGAACTGTGCTCATGCAATTGTCATGACAGGGGCATAAAAAGTATTTCATAAGCATAGGTCTACCCATTTGAATACAAACCTTGGAGATGGCCACCATCAGATGTCTCATTTTTCTTCCAGCTGCCCGACCTTGGCATCTAAAGATCTCCATCGTGCGTGGAGAGTGCCGGTCAAGCTCAGCAAAGAATGTAGAGGCACAGTTGATATGCGCATGAACTCTTTATCGATCTGAAAAACATCAACAATGCACTTGTCACTCACCTAATTCGACAATTACAACAATATACAACATAGGAAGGATGAACAATGAATTACTAGCTGTTTGATCACTGTATTATATCAATGTCAGTGAGGAGAAAAACAACTGTTCAACACTGTTATATTTGATTTGTCATTATCTTTCTGTCCTCCGTGTGTGCACGCAGTCCGGGGGCATGTGTAAAACCACATGACATGTACCTCGTTCTGAGTGAACAGAGCCGGCCATCTGCTTTTGAAGTCGGCAACCAAGGGCTGTCCTTGAAGAACCTCTTGCCTTCTATAAGGGAAAGTCTTCTCCATTTCCTGTGTCACTATATGGCCGTTGTTTCTCTTCTTAATCTCCGAAAGCAGTGCAATTCTCTCGTTTTCCAGAGTGTCAGTGGTTTCTCCTTTTGGATGCTGCGGACAGTAATTGACTTCTGCCCTTCTGGGCTTTTTCACATTCAACGCTTCCTGACATTTATCTTGGGCCTTGTTCTTTAGTGAATTTATCGTCACCTCATAACATCCCAGGCCTCTTAGTTTGGTCCGGAAGTTGGTCAGTTTATACTTGAGGCTGATCTTCCACCCGTAACAGCCATTGAAGGAGCCCTGCTCCCTCAGACAGGGATGCTTTTTCACAAGGGCTTCCGCTACATCGTTCGGATCATTGTCAGTTGGGTAGGCTTTGTGTTTAATAATTCCTTCTGCCAGTCCTTCTAGAATGTGGGATTTCAGTTTCGGTGAGAGGCTCAAAAGAGTTCCACTAGAACTGCACTCAGCTTTGGCCTTTTCAAGTTGCAGTTCAGCCTCACAGCTAAAACTAGGGACGGTGAAGACACTTGGCCAAACCCAGTGCCTTGGAGATGCTGATGAACCTGAAGATGAAGCGGGGTCTGTGGGCGGCTGTGGCTGAGGGGTAGAGTGGTAATCCTCCAACCTGAAGGTCGGCAGTTCGATCCCCATTCTTCCCAATCTGCATGCCGAAGTGTCCTTGGGCAAGATGCTGAACCCCGAATTGCCCCTCATAGAACAACAAAGTGCTGCTAATAGATGCACTGTATGAATGTGTGTGTGATTGGGTGAATGTAAAACTGTACTGTAAAGAGCTTTGAGTCATCAAGACTAGAAAAGTGATATATAAATACAAAACCATTTATCCGTGTCAACAGAGGAGATTTAAAAGGAACTTGTTGAGCTTTGGACTGCTAGAGGTTGACGTGTCATTGCATCAGCTTCTGTATAACTTTGCAAGTTTAAAGTTTATAAATAAACAACCTTGAAAGTTGCTTTGTCGTTTATTTCAGAGATTTCCGACAAACAAGGGCGGATAAACTCCTGGACCATGCTACATGCCAACTAGTTAACAGATAAACAATAATGTGACAAAATTATGAACTTACCATGTATTGTTGAGGAGGTGCGTACAGACCTCAAAGCATGGGGACACTGCTTTATGTTGGGATGTATATCTGGTAAAAAGAGAAATCGTTTTAAAAAGTTAAAACAGAAGTAATATGTCTATTGTGAATGGGCTAAGTATTACAATAGCCATAATTACATACACTGAAATGTGAAGAATGGTACTAACGTTTTTCATACTAGGTGCCATTGTTTGTTTTGTAGTGTCACAAGTCGGTCTATTGTTCATCAATTGAAGTCTATCTTTTTTGCGGATTATATGAATAAATTACTCTTATTGGCTCTTTACTCGTGAAGGCGAGTAAGGCTTAACCCTCCACCCTGTGTGGCTCTCCTTAGGGACTAACTGAGATATGTCTCACAAATGGCGATTAACTACTATTTATTACTCACCCTATTTAACTAAATACATTCATATATCTGAACTACTCACCTTAATATCAAGGATGCCAAACGAGCAGGTGAGAGTAGCGTTGCAGGCGCTGGTTAGTCGGTTAACGTCCATGAAATGTTCCACTCCCGCCTATTCGAACTTTTTCAGTATCCGGTCGGCGAAGCGCATGCGCAATAGCTAACCACATCGGATTCATTGTTATGAAGGACCTCGTTCTCATGAGGTCGACATGAATGAATTATATTCATCAGAAATGTCTTTAAGTCATGAACATCAAACAAGAACGAATCATGTGATGAACATAAACACGATTAATTCATTTAATGGAAACATAATTCTAGTTAACTAATCAAACACATGACCAAGTAGATTTTTCTGAGAGTAGTAAGTTCACTTAGTTAGTTTGTGTGTTTATACTTTTATTATTTTCATAATAAATGTTTTTCTGAAACACAAATGTTGTCTTCATTAATGTTGCATAAGTGTGAAGTTTTCCAACCTCTGAACTCCATATCCTTCATCTTTGCTAACTACTGACGTGGTCATTTTGGTTAAA
>VCHM03000507.1:0-12962 GCA_006182925.3 Reinhardtius hippoglossoides
AAGATTGTGACGTACGAATGTCGCGTGTTAAGTTGTCATGATCCTTGTGCCGTTTTTACCGACAATGTTCGGAGGCCGAGCGGAGAGAGAGGAACAGTTCAATGTAACATGATGGAGACAGTTGGAGGGGGAATGTAGGAGATGAAGAGGATGAGAGATAGAAAAGTGGAAGGGAAGAAACAGAGCCTGGTAATATCACATGTAGGAAGCAATGGGAAATAAAAGAGAAAAAGAAGAATGGACAGAAAGGATAGAAGAGGAGAAAAAAAGGTTACAGGAGAAGAGGAACGAGAAAGATGGTAGCCAGATGAGAATAAGTGTCCGTGTGGAGAGAGAGAGAGAGAGAGAGAGAGAGAGAGAGAGAGAGAGAGAGAGAGAGAGAGAGAGAGAGAGGAAGAGAGAGAGAGAGACAGAGAGAGACAGAGAGAGAGAGAGAGAAAGGATGGCAGACAATCAGGAACAGAGTGAGACTGACAGGAGGTTGACGGGAGGGAAGGAGCAGGTAGTTGGTCTGGGGATCAAACCAGTCTCCGAGATCATTTGACAAGAGATGAAAAAAGGAGGTGATGAGGAGTGAAACGGTTGCAGATTAACAGACGGGGGAAGAGGAATGCAGATGAGAAGTGGAGGTGATGAAATAAGAGAAAGACGAGTGGAGGAGGAAGAAGAAGAGGAAGAGTACCTGTGGTGTCACTTTGTTGGTGCATGACGCCACTACTCTGCAATAATATAAATGAAGATGTTGCGGGTCGCTTTGATTCTCAAAAATTCCACCTGTGCTTAATTAATAATAGTTACTGTATATGTATATATATATATATATATATACTGTATTGTTTTTCATTGTGTTTCGGCTTCAGATGGAGACAGAGAAACAGGAAGAGGAAGTGAACAGTGTTCAGGACGAAGTGGGAGGGAAAGTAAAAAATCGTGTTTCATTGTTCGATCTTTGAATAAGCAACTTTCCTTGGAGAAACTTTGACTGCAAGTCTTAGTTAATATAATCCTGCTGTGCTGCATTTCATCAACAGTACACCATTACCACATTCATTTTGAAAAAGCATGGGCGTAGCATATATAGCTCCACCAAGGCCCAACAGTCCCCTTGAGTCCAAACAAGCTGCTCTCGCTCTTTTCATCAAGATCCATGAATTATTTCCTAGGAAATCTGTGAAAAAATATGCACTGTCTCAAAATATTAAGGAAAGGGATTCCTGAATCCACACCAAAATTTATTGGGTTCCTCATTGACCCATACAACATCCTTCGATCAAGAATTGAGGAAATCTGTCCGGTAGTTTTTGTATAATCTTGCTTACAAACCAACAAAAAACAGAAAGGGGTGAAAACACAGGTAAAGACTTTGAAACCATCAACAGTCACATCAGTTGGACAATTCAAAACATGTAAGTGGCTCCACCCTGCATTTTAAAGTCTGTGATACGGGAACAAAACGTGAAGGATGAGGTATCAAACACAGAAAGCTTTTAATTTCCTGCAACAAACGATGGTAATTGTTAAATAGAGACAAGAGATTAAAAAATACCATCATCCTGTAAAATTGATTTAAAAGAAAAACATTAACGCAATCTTGAGAAGAGCAGTGGTGGTGAGCAATGGAGGGATCCAAAGAGTGGCCATTGATGCAATGATGAAGAAATCCATGAGTTTGAAACATCAAATGTTAGGAGACTGAAAATCTTTATTTGGTTCAAAACAAGGAGCTGCAGCAGAGGAGATGTGGAAACCACCAACACACACTGTGATAGGCTAAGACACACATCAAGGAGACACCGCACAGTCAGACCCCCAAACAATTTGAGTGTAGTCTTGTTTTCCTAAAGAAGATATTTTTCACAAATCACTAGGCAATAAATTAGCTGAGTTTATGTTTAATGGGAATTCGGATGTTTATTCTCAACTGCCTGAGCTAAGAAAAGAGTCTTTGTGAAGAGAAATTTCAGAAATGGTACATGTCGTCCTTTTCACTGGTACAGAAACAATGCACATCATCACATTTGCTCTGCAGCATTTTCTGCTTCACAGCAGATGCACTGAGGTCTTATTTGATTTATATTTTACTGAGAAATGTTTGTTACACTGAGGTTAGAAATTCTCTCTTTTCCCTTTCTCTCCAGTTTGGACTGACTAATCCTCCTAACACTATGATCACTTGGGTAGGTGTTGGCAACCGAACCAGTCAGTGGCAGTCACCCATGTAAAAGTCACGATCTTTCATGTTCCTCCCACCTATGAAAACCAGCAGCTGAACATGATGTGCAATAATGTTTTCTTATGATTAGGGATGCACCGATATGGAAATTCTTGGCCGATACCGATTCCGATATTTAAAACAACAATCTAGCCGATAGCCGATACCGATACCGATATTTGTTTATTACTTGAATAATATGAAAAACAGAAAAAGTGACAAGTGTAACTTTAGATGCCATGGATGGACATAGACACCTATTCAGCCAAACATGTAACAGTATCACCAGGCCTACTCAAGACATCATCTCAACTGTAAACAGATGCGTACAGAACACTAGCATAAACCCTTAATGCCATATACATTCAAGTCAAGATGCAGTGCTACTACTAGCCTGCTGTGCAACACAACACAATAGGAGGCTCTGATTACAACAAATAAAATACAAATATTTTTCGATGAAAACTGCCTGCCATACAACTACCTACTCAATGACAAAAATGTTACTTTCTGTAATATTATATTTGTTAAATTAAATAACAGCCCAATAAAAATATTTCTCCGTGCCGGTCAGCCCGCGATTCTCCGCTTGTTGTTGTATGTAACCCGTTCAATCTCGGGTGTCGGGGGTAAATGACGTATTCTCCAAGCAAGCCTTTAGCCCCCCCTCTCTTTTTATCTATATGACTGCTTGTGTGGCTGTAGTGGATGGGCAGAGGGGGACATTTCATTATGGGATTGGGAAAATTGGGAAAATTAAAACTCCAGGACAACAGAAGGGGAATACAAAGTATGGGATGCATATTTGATCATTTATATCATATAAAATATGTCATTTATGTAAGCTATTTTATTTAGTGACTTTATTGTTGAGGGTTGATGTGTAGTTCCTGTTGTAAGCGGGTTGTTTGCATAGACTGTATATTGGGACTCTTATTTTGAAAGGGGATTTTAGCGGAAAGGGGTGCTGTGAAGAGGAAGTTGTGAAATGTGACGGGGAATAAACGGGTGATGTCCCGAGTTAATGATTCAGTCTGTTTCCTGGCGCGATGCGCTCGCTCGCACGCCGAAACCATCGGTGAAGGGCGCTGGCGCAGCGCGGCGCATTGCAGCCCATGTGAACCGCACAAAGGTTTAACAGGGGGGTGGAGGGGGGCGCCTGGCTTTCCTTGGCGCTGCGCGGAGCGGCGCGGCGCGCTGCAGAAAACATACCAATGAATATCGGAAAACGTTATCGGTGAAAGTCAAGTTTATAACCGATATGCCGATAACAGTAAACGAGGCGAATATCGGCCGATACCGATATACGGCCGATAAATCGGTGCACCACTAGTATACAGTACTCAGTGAAAAGTTTTTTCTTTGTTTTTTGGCCACTAGGGGGCAACATAAAGAAGCTGTGAGCACGTCTCATTCTCCTTTAAGTTGATGAGTGTGTTTTCTGCCGAGGAGGTCGACAGGCTGTTGACGAAGAAAAGCTCGCCCACGATCCGCAGGAAGTGCTCCAACATGGTGTCGTCGCTGACCAAAAGCTGGAAGAAGGTGGAGAAAGAGCAGAAGTTCGGGAAAGAAGGAGCGAGAGCAGGAAAGTCACAGACCGGTGGTTTAGATAAAGACGAGAGTGGACATCCTGAGGAAGTAGATGATGCTCAAACACTCACGGAAAACATTTTGAAAGAATCAGAGGAAAGAGACGGTGAAGGAGACTTCGAGTCAGCGGTGAAGATTAAAAGACCTTCAGTCCCAACGTGAGTATCTTCTGCGTATTTGTGCAAACATTCTTAAGATAAGGTTAATTCTGCATTTTGAGCTAAGGGTTCGGGTTAGAGGCCTTAAAGGCACCAGAATAACTTTTGTTGATGTCATCACACACACAAATTTAGGTTTGTTATCCATTATGTCCTCTTGTATCTCATGATTACGTCCGTCGAACACTTGTCTATTAGACCAACATTCAGTACAAGTAAAAAACCTCTTACTTTAGCATATTTCAACTGTTGCACCTTCTCTTGCTCCGGATGTATTATTGTATTTATTTGTAATCCATGATCCCTTCCAGGTACAAAAACGAAGCTGAAGACGCCAACAAGATCAATGCTCTCTCCAAGAATTACAGTGCCGTGGGAAACCTCAAGAGCCGCTGGCAGAACTGGGCCTCGGATCACACGGTTACCCAGAGACTAAACCCCTTCAGCGAGTACTTTGACCACGACTACTCCATGTCTCTCCGCCTCCAGAAGGGCCAGGACGGTTACGGACGCCCCAAGGAGGGAACCAAAACAGCCGAGCGAGCCAAACGAGCCGAGCAGCACATCCACCGCGAGATCGCTGACATGTGTTTCGTGATCAGGACGATGGTCGACCCGGACCCGGACGGAAAGACCCGCATCACGTTCGGAGAGCTGTTCGACAGATACGTGCGGATCTCCGACAAGGTGGTGGGGATCCTGATGAGAGCCAGGAAACACGGGAAGGTGGCGTTCGAAGGGGAGATGCTGTGGCAAGGCCAGGATGATGGGGTGATCATTACGCTGCTGGTGTGATGCTAACACCCGGGTCAAAGTTGTGCTGGAACTCTCTTGCAGCTAATTTGCAGTTGTTATGAGACGTGGGCCAAGAGGAGGATTACGAATACAGTTTGGCCTGGGTCTGCTCAGTGGACTCCTGCAGAACAATGTCACAGGGATACAGACAAGTCAAAGCTTGGGGAGTCGATGTGGATTCTTTTTGTAGATACTTGAAGACTGGGTGTGTGAGTTGTCGTTGACGCTGAGGTTTTGATTCACGAGCTCTGGACAGATGAAGTCCTGCTTTCTTGGCCTCTCGTGTTTCCGTTCAGGTCGGGGGTGCAGACTCTCATACGCGTGTCTCTCCTGCACTTTCTTTATGCCTCATGCTAATGAGATATTTAAGTACGTGTTAATACGCCAAACAACCGGCAGCTTTGCAGTTTACTGCGGCGCAGTAATTCAGACACGGATTGGGTTTCATCGCCTGAATTCCTGCAGCTCAGCATTCATTAGACTGTAGCAGGCACAATGCAGGGGAACAGAGCCGAGCGCGGCACTTTTAAATCTCATGGCCTGTTAGACTGAGGCTGTTATACGTAATGTAAAAGAAGACCAGGACTCTCTTAGGATTAAAACGAACTTTCTACCCCTCCTGTTATTGATTTATCAGGTTTTGTCAAATCACACACGGAACACAAACACAAAGAGAACTAGGGCTACGTTGTAGCACTGACGGGCCCGAGCACACGCACGTTGAAGCCTGTTGCGGTCGGTGGAGAGAGCGATCAATGACCAAGCGCACGTCTCCGCGTTGCATGCGTTTTGCGCACTGCGGCAAAGACAGACGCTTCACTTCCTGCGTCCATCACGCGATGTCGATCCTTCCATGTCGATGGTCCACGCTATCAATTGCACATCACACTGCGAACATTTTATGTAAATCGAATGATAGTTGTAAAACAAAACTTACTTCCTGTTGCCAGTAGTTGCCATCTTTATTATTACCTACAGACTAATATATCTGTTCAAGTAGGGGCTCTGATGTAGCGTGAGCAATTTGTGTCAATTGGACAATGTTACAACAACTTAATTTTCACACTGATCAGTAGGTGGCGCTATGACCCTGAACTAATATTAATATATAGATGTGTTCAGGTCAAATTACACTCTTTAAGTTTAAAACTCTGCATCTGGGTCCATCTGCCTCACAAACTCTGACAACAATGTTAAATGCCTACAAATGTCCGGCCAATCAGAATTGGCCGGACATTTGTAGGCATTTTACTATAATGTTAAAAGCCTCGACGTGTCCGGCTCATTCCAAGTGACCTGGACATTTGTAGGAATTTTACTATAACATGCTCAATTCTTACCAAACTTTGCAGAAAATTAGAAAGTGGTGAAAATGTACGTATTCTGGAGTAATTTTACGTTTATGACTGCCACCAGATGGCAGTCATAAACACCTTGACTCCATAAATAACTATGTTTCTCAACCATTGGGTTCAGACCCTCCAGACGGTCACATGGTCAAACTGAGGGCTCTGTGATATGAGACATTGAAACATATTTTCTGTGTTTGCAAATGAAGTATGAGGAGATGGTGTTATTGGTAAATTATTTATTTAGGACGAGCTCCGGCGTTTAAAGCGAAAACAGGCGAATATCTTCCAACTCAGTCTCCCTTCCCCTTCTCCTCCTTCTCCTTCTTCTTTCTCTCCATTTGCTCTTTCTTTTCTTGCTTATTCTTCTCTTTCTTCTCCTTCTTCTGCCTCTTCTTTAGTTCTTTCTTCTCCTTCTCTCTCTCCAGTTTCTCTTTCTTTTCCTGCTTCTTCTTTCTTTCTTCTCCTTCTCATTTATGACCTTCAGCTCGAAGCTGGCCTCTTCCAGGACACTCAGCTTCTCCTCGTTGTTCTCCTGCAGACCTGCAAATTTCACTGCAGCCAGAGCAGCGTTTTCTGCAGCCAGAGCAGCGTTTTCTGCAGCTAGAGCAGCGTTTTCTGCAGCCAGAGCAGTGTTTTCTGCAGCCTGCTTCTTCAGAGCTGTATTTTCATTAGATAGAGCTGAGTTTTCAGCAGTCAGCTGCCCCTCTAGATCATTTTCCACTGCAGCCAGAGCAGCGTTTTCTGCAGCCAGAGCAGCGTTTTCTGCAGCCTGCTTCTTCAGAGCTGTATTTTCATGAGCCAGAGCGGAGTTTTCAGCAGTCAGCTGCCCCTCTAGATCATTTTCCACTGCAGCCAGAGCAGCGTTTTCTGCAGCCAGAGCAGTGTTTTGGGCAGCCTGCTTCTTCAGAGCTGTATTTTCATGAGCCAGAGCGGAGTTTTCAGCAGTCAGCCCGCTCTCTAGATCCTTTTTTCTCTGCAGCCAGAGCAGCGTTTTCTGCAGCCAGAGCAGCGTTTTCTGCAGCCAGAGCAGTGTTTTCTGCAGCCTGCTTCTTCAGAGCTGTATTTTCATGAGCCAGAGCGGAGTATTCAGCAGTCAGCTGCCTCTCTAGACTACTATTCAGTGCATCTTTTTCAGCGATGATGTGCTTCATCTTCTTGTCGAAGGAAAGCTCCATCGCCTTGATCTGGCTACACTTGTCGCTCAGCTCCCTTTTCACCCTCTCGTTCTGATCATTTCTCGGACGAGAACTCAATTTGCATATGTACTTCTCTTTGTCCTTTAATACCAGCTTCAACTCCTTGAGCTCGTCCTCCAACTCTGTCTGAATGGCTCTTCCAGAGTCAAAGGCCTGCCCCTGTTTTGCGGAATCAATCTGATCCTGCATGGCCTGTTTCTCCATCTTCCACCGAGCATCCCTGCTGGACATCTGGATCTTCAGTGCCGCATTTTGCTGAGCCAGCTCCATTCCATCAGACTCCATTTGCTTTATCTCTCCATGGAGGAACTCAATTGTTTTGGCGGGAGATGCCATATGATGTCCAACGGACTGAAAGACACAAACATACATATAACAGGTAAATACACAGTCCCATCATAAGTTTACACAGAAAAAGACAAGAGGTCTTTCATCTTCATCTCTAATGATCCACACTGCTGAATGTAACTTTAACAGTTACATCACATTCAGACGATTTCTCATCCATCCGTTCATTATCTCTCTTAAAACATTGATCATCACATGAAATTGTTACGAGTTCATTTAAATGCTGTTTCTGCATTTCTCTTAAGTACAGTATCTCAACACTAAAGTGAAAGTGAATGATCCTAAACAGAAGCTGCATAATATCCACAAAGACTCATTTCATGGAAAGTATTGTAACACACAGACGATTGTAACACTGTCACTTCAGACTGAATGTCAGGTGACTGATGTGAGGGTTTTATTGAAAATTCACAGACAAAACATGAAATAATGAAATGAAATGTAAGGTGGTTTGAATATGTGTAACACTAAAAGTGTCTCCTGATTAGAAAATCGTACCTGGTTTTTTAAGTTGTGTCCCTTCCTCATCTTGGCTGAACACAGGTACAGGGTAAGTGTTGTCGAGAAAAATGATCCGTTGTCTTCTAATAGTCTCGATCTTTCTTGGAGCTGTTGTATTCTCCCTGTCTTGGACTGGTAGCAGTGTTGAATATGAAGGGTCAGTTCTCCTCCTGAGGTCAATAAATACTGTTTGCATTGAATATCAAAGGACACAAGATAGGCCCTCATGCCTGTGTTCAATAGGAACTCCCACTGTCTCCCACTGTTCGGTGCTCGGGCCCTAACTAGAACATAGGCATTCAAAGAGGGTTTCAAAAGTGGCATCATAGGAACAGTGTGTCACCTGTGTTGTGCAATAGTAGGTAGACTGGATGTTGGCTAATTTTCAATAATCATAAAATATAGTGGTGCACCGATTTATCGGCCGTATATCGGTATCGGCCGATATTCGCCTCGTTTACTGTTATCGGTGTATCGGTAATAAACTTGACTTTCACCGATAACATTTTCCGATATTCATTGGTATGTTTTCTGCAGCGCAGCGCCAAGGAAAGCCAGGCGCCCCCCCTCCACCCCCCTGTTAAACCTTTGTGCGGTTCACATGGGCTGCGCCGCGCTAGCGCCCTTCACCGATGGTTTCGGCGAGCGAGCGAGCGCATCGCGCCAGGAAACAGACTGAAATCACACATTTCACAACTTCCTGTTCACAGCACCCCTTTCCGCTAAAAACCCCCCTTTCAAAATAAGAGTCCCAATATACAGTCTATGCAAACAACCCGCTTACAACAGGAAACTAAAACATCACCCTCAACAATAAAGTCACTAAATAAAATAGCTTACATAAATGACATATTTATATGATATAAATGATCAAATATAACATCCCATACTTTGTATTCCCCTTCTGTTGTCCTGGAGTTTTAATTTTCCCAATTTCTCCAATCCCATAATTAAATGTCCCCCCTCTGCCCATCCCACTACAGCCCACAAAGCAGTCATATAGATAAAAGAGAGAGGGGGGGGCTAAAAGGCTTGCTTGGAGAATACGTCATTTACCCCTGACACCCGACATTGAACGGGTTACATACAACAACAAGCGGAGAATCGCGTTCTGACGGCGCGGAGGAATATTTTTATTGGGCTGTTATTTAATTTAACAAATATAATATTGTATTGGTCTACTCTATGTTACTGTAAGTACAGAAAGTAACATTTTTGTCATTGAGTAGGTAGTTGTATGGCAGGCAGTTTTCATCGAAAAATATTTTTATTTTATTTGTTGTAATCAGAGCCTCCTATTGTGTTGTGTTGCACAGCAGGCTAGTAGTAGCACTGCATCTTGACTTGAATGTATATGGCATTAAGGGTTTATGCTACTGTGTTGTAAGGCTGCATTGCAAGCATCTGTTTACAGTTGAGATGATGTCTTGAGTAGGGCCTGGTGATACTGTTACATGTTTGGCTGAATAGGTGTCTATGTCATCCATGGCATCTAAGTTACACTTGTCACTTTTTCTGTTTTTATATTATTCAAGTAATAAACAAATATCGGTATCGGTATCGGCTATCGGCTAGATTGTTGTTTTAAATATCGGAAATCGGTATCGGCCAAGAATTTCCATATCGGTGCATCCCTAACCGATACCGATATTTGTTTATTACTTGAATAATATGAAAAACAGAAAAAGTGACAAGTGTAACTTTAGATGCCATGGATGGACATAGACACCTATTCAGCCAAACATGTAACAGTATCACCAGGCCTACTCAAGACATCATCTCAACTGTAAACAGATGCTTACAGAACACTAGCATAAACCCTTAATGCCATATACATTCAAGTCAAGATGCAGTGCTACTACTAGCCTGCTGTGCAACACAACACAATAGGAGGCTCTGATTACAACAAAATAAAAATACAAATATTTTTTGATGAAAACTGCCTGCCATACAACTACCTACTCAATGACAAAAATGTTACTTTCTGTAATATTATATTTGTTAAATTAAATAACAGCCCAAAAAAAATATTTTCTCCGTGCCGGTCAGCCCGCGATTCTCCGCTTGTTGTTGTATGTAACCCGTTCAATCTCGGGTGTCGGGGGTAATGACGTATTCTCCAAGCAAGCCTTTAGCCCCCCCCCCCCCCCCCCTTCTCTTTTTATCTATATGACTGGCTTGTGTGGCTGTAGTGGATGGGCAGAGGGGGACATTTCATTATGGGATTGGGAAAATTGGGAAAATTAAAACTCCAGGACAACAGAAGGGGAATACAAAGTATGGGATGCATATTTGATCATTTATATCATATAAAATATGTCATTTATGTAAGCTATTTTATTTAGTGACTTTATTGTTGAGGGTTGATGTGTAGTTCCTGTTGTAAGCGGGTTGTTTGCATAGACTGTATATTGGGATCTTATTTTGAAAGGGGATTTTAGCGGAAAGGGGTGCTGTGAAGAGGAAGTTGTGAAATGTGACGGGGAATAAAAAGGGTGATGTCCCGAGTTAATGATTCAGTCTGTTTCCTGGCGCGATGCGCTCGCTCGCACGCCGAAACCATCGGTGAAGGGCGCTGGCGCAGCGCGGCGCATTGCAGCCCATGTGAACCGCACAAAGATTTAAACAGGGGGTGGAGGGGGGCGCCTGGCTTCCTTGGCGCTGCGCGGAGCGGCGCGGCGCGCTGCAGAAAACTACCAATGAATATCGGAAAACGTTATCGGTGAAAGTCAAGTTTTATAACCGATATGCCGATAACAGTAAACGAGGCGAATATCGGCCGATACCGATATACTGCCGATAAATCGGTGCACCACTACTTATGATCCTAAAATAAACATTTTCCTTGTCCTGGCATTCTAACTTTTCTTTGTTTTTTGACAGCTATTATAACAAGGTTTGGAATTATTGTTTAATTATATCTGAAATGTCAAGATTACAAATGAGAAAGTAAAAAATTTTATCCTCTTGACATCTGTCCATTGATTTTCCATCATATGGACTACATTGTGTTATATTTTTGTGCTTTTAGAATAAATGCAGGCTAGAAAGCAGCAACTCTTTTTCAAAAAAAATGACACAAAGTGAGGGTTATCCCCTGCTAAAATTTCTTTGAAAAGCCGGCTCAAAGAAATGCTGGTGCCCCGGTTTCCCCAAAAATTAAAATTGTGGGATAGGCCCATGTGGGGATTTAATAGCAGGACGAATCCCCTACAGCATGACATTATTTTTGAGGCTGTAATCAAACTTTAAGTCAATGTTTTGGGGGGGAAAAGATCATAAAGTCAAAAATTTTCTTGCTTTTAGATTTTCATTAGACAAATAGAGTTTTAAAAAAAAACCCAAAAAAACCCAACCCTCCCATGAGGACCTATGCCTGCCTAAGTGGCCTGGAAAACATGATTAAAAACGGGCCCTTTAAAACCTTGACCCACCATGAAAGACTTTTTCCCTTTCTGACACGTCATGACTTTTCCCCAAAAACACCATCAAAAAGGGTGAAGGATGGGGCAAGTCAGCAGACCAGCACATGTCAGTAAAACCAAAACTTACAGTTGAGGGGGCTTCGAATATCTATCTCAGGCACAATTATCCCTTTGACTCTTGATTTTGGGGGCACCCATGCAAATTAAAACGCACAAACATTCATTTTAAAACAAAACTTTTTTTTAAAAAGGCACAACAAAGAGGTAAACAAAGTTCGTAAAGACATTGTTCTGTTTTTCTGGTAGGTGACAAAAGGGTTGTTTGGGGTGCTAGATTTTTTTTTTTTTTTCTTAATCTGCCTATTTTTTTTTTTGGGGTGCAAATTTTTTTCCACCCCAAGGCCAACAAAATCCATTCATACCTTAATAAATTTCAAAAAATCCCCCAATCCCCCAATCAAATTTTAAGGCCGCCTCTCCAAATTTCAAAAATTTTCTTTTGTAAAATGTAGCAAACAGCATTGAGAGGAAAAGGGGGGGCCCCCTGCAGAAACCCGAGGGCAGCTCACCTCTTCTTTTTTTCCAATTCAATTTTTTAAAGGGGGCCGGCGGAAAGACTCCCCCTTTCTTC
This sequence comes from Reinhardtius hippoglossoides, assembly GCA_006182925.3. Taxonomy (NCBI): domain Eukaryota; kingdom Metazoa; phylum Chordata; class Actinopteri; order Pleuronectiformes; family Pleuronectidae; genus Reinhardtius; species Reinhardtius hippoglossoides. The sequence continues at coordinate 12,209 of VCHM03000507.1, forward strand.
CCTTTTAAAAATTTTTCTAAAGGTGAAACGCATAAATGTATCTTAAGAGGCCCCGACAGCGACGCCCCACTGAGCTGTAACCCTCTCCACGATAATTTTTCTGAAACCACTGATGAAGGCAGATCCTTTCCCTACAAAACCCACTCACTTTCAGTGTAAGGGGGAAAAGCAGCGGGCCCGGAGGCAAAATTTATAGTGCAGTTTTTGGCGTTTTGTTATTTTTTGGGTAAAAAACTATTTTTTCTCATAATAACCAGTTGCAAAAAACTTAGGGGGACATTTTTAATGAAAAATTTATAAATATCTTGTAAAAAGGGTTTTGGGCCCACAAAAAGCTTTTTTATATCACAGAAGAAGATTCCCCCCCTTCGGATCTCTCCTGAAAGGGATGAAAAAATTTTTCCAAAAGATTTTGTTTTTATATTGTAACAAATTACACAACATCCTGATCAAACCTTAGGGGATGGTTTTTGCTTCAGCCTAAATGTCGATGTTATGTCCACATTGAAAACGCGGACTTTGTGTATTTTAAAAGTTTAAAAAAAAAGCCCTTTTGTTCATACCATTTTAGTACAGTTTACTAAGCTGAAAATTTTTTTTACAGTTGCTGTTGTTCTTAAACACTATTTTACTATATGGGTAAGTCATGATATGGTGAGATGGTTGATTTTACCCCACTTTCCTCCCCTACCCGTAAGAAAAACCCAAAAACCTGGGGAAAAACCTCCCTCTTGTGCCAATACGTCATTTGGGG
>VCHM03000508.1:0-12932 GCA_006182925.3 Reinhardtius hippoglossoides
CCTGCCAGTTTGAGAAGCGTGTGAAACCGCTCTGATGACTCACTGCTTTGTGACGTGACCATGCACGGCTCTGCACGGGGTCACAATGAGCTTGAACTGGATTCCAAATTGAGTTAGAAGCGTTTGTCAAGAATGGAAACTTGTTTTCACTCAAGACCTTCTGGGAGACTTGGTGAGAAACCAGAGTCAGCATTTTGGACCGAATGTAAGTGGTTTGGGGATGTATTGCTTAGACAGGCTTCAAAGCCAATCACAGTAGTCGGGGCAGGAGGTAATAAAGACGTGTATAATTTGGGTTGGCAGATGGGGCGGGTTGGGAATGTTGCATATTGGGATCTGACATGCGGAAAGCAAAGAGAGGCCTACCGTGAAGGTGGTGACTGTGACCGAGAGGCTCCTCTGCTGCTCTCGAACAGAGGTCCATGCTGACTCTGGTTTCTCTTCATAACGCACAAGTCTTTCGCCTTTTACTAAAGACTTCCGTGGAGAGGAACAAACATGAGTTGAATATATTTTTGGCAGGCTTTGCTGTATGGCTGAGCCTTTTGAAATTGTGAAAAGTCAAAGAGCTGTCTAGGTCAAAAATCAAGCGTCCACAGAGGAGAGCTTGGGCGGAGGTGATAAGCAGCAGCCATTGTTATGCACACCTACGAACGGGGTACCACAACAAGTGAGATTTGTGCCAAGAGCTTGGCGTGGACATCCAACACTTGGGCTTATCGCTTCTCGGCCTTTTGGCTAAGATCAAGTGTAGTATCTGTTCTTATCAGTTTAATATCTGATATGTCCTCTATACGAGGACTACATATTAAAGCATTTTTGGCATGAGGGCAGAAATTTGGAGCTTGCTCCTTTCTCTCCACGCATCGACCTAGCATTGCAGTGCCGCTGGGAACGGTGCACTCTGTTCTTACCTTGTAGAAAACCAAACAATTGTCGAGTTTCAAAAGTGAATTCTACACTGGGTCAATGAAACTGAGGTAATGGCCTGCCAGAGTTTGAGAAGCGTGTGAAACCGCTCTGATGACTCACTGCTTTGTGACGTGACCATGCACGGCTCTGCACGGGTCACAATGAGCTTGAACTGGATTCCAAATTGAGTTAGAAGCGTTTTGTCAAGAATGGAAACTTGTTTTTCACTCAAGACCTTCTGGAGACTTGGTGAGAAACCAGAGTCAGCATTTTGGACCGAATGTAAGTGGTTTGGGGATGTATTGCTTAGACAGGCTTCAAAGCCAATCACAGTAGTCGGGGCAGGAGGTAATAAAGACGTGTATAATTTGGGTTGGCAGATGGGGGCGGGTTGGGAATGTTGCATATTGGGATCTGACATGCGGAAAGCAAAGAGAGGCCTACCGTGAAGGTGGTGACTGTGACCGAGAGGCTCCTCTGCTGCTCTCGAACAGAGGTCCATGCTGACTCTGGTTTCTCTTCATAACGCACAAGTCTTTCGCCTTTTACTAAAGACTTCCGTGGAGAGGAACAAACATGAGTTGAATATATTTTTTGGCAGGCTTTGCTGTATGGCTGAGCCTTTTGAAATTGTGAAAAGTCAAAGAGCTGTCTAGGTCAGAAATCAAGCGTCCACAGAGGAGAGCTTGGGCGAGGTGATAAGCAGCAGCCATTGTTATGCACACCTACGAACGGGGTACCACAACAAGTGAGATTTGTGCCAAGAGCTTGGCGTGGACATCCAACACTTGGGGCTATCGCTTCTCGCCTTTTGGCTAAGATCAAGTGTAGTATCTGTTCTTATCAGTTTAATATCTGATATGTCCTCTATACGAGGACTACATATTAAGCAGATTTTTGGCATGAGGGGCAGAAATTTGGAGCTTGCTCCTTTCTCTCCACGCATCGACCTAGCATTGCAGTGCCGCTGGGAACGGTGCACTCTGTTCTTACCTTGTAGAAAACCAAACAATTGTCGAGTTTCAAAAGTGAATTCTACACTGGGTCAATGAAACTGAGGTAATGGCCTGCCAGAGTTTGAGAAGCGTGTGAAACCGCTCTGATGACTCACTGCTTTGTGACGTGACCATGCACGGCTCTGCACGGGGTCACAATGAGCTTGAACTGGATTCCAAATTGAGTTAGAAGCGTTTGTCAAGAATGGAAACTTGTTTTCACTCAAGACCTTCTGGGAGACTTGGTGAGAAACCAGAGTCAGCATTTTGGACCGAATGTAAGTGGTTTGGGGATGTATTGCTTAGACAGGCTTCAAAGCCAATCACAGTAGTCGGGGCAGGAGGTAATAAAGACGTGTATAATTTGGGTTGGCAGATCGGGGCGGGTTGGGAATGTTGCATATTGGGATCTGACATGCGGAAAGCAAAGAGAGGCCTACCGTGAAGGTGGTGACTGTGACCGAGAGGCTCCTCTGCTGCTCTCGAACAGAGGTCCATGCTGACTCTGGTTTCTCTTCATAACGCACAAGTCTTTCGCCTTTTACTAAAGACTTCCGGGAAGAACAAACATGAGTTGAATATATTTTTGGCAGGCTTTGCTGTATGGCTGAGCCTTTTGAAATTGTGAAAAGTCAAAGAGCTGTCTAGGTCAGAAATCAAGCGTCCACAGAGGAGAGCTTGGGCGGAGGTGATAAGCAGCAGCCATTGTTATGCACACCTACGAACGGGGTACCACAACAAGTGAGATTTGTGCCAAGAGCTTGGCGTGGACATCCAACACTTGGGGCTTATCGCTTCTCGGCCTTTTGGCTAAGATCAAGTGTAGTATCTGTTCTTATCAGTTTAATATCTGATATGTCCTCTATACGAGGACTACATATTAAGCAGATTTTTGGCATGAGGGGCAGAAATTTGGAGCTTGCTCCTTTCTCTCCACGCATCGACCTAGCATTGCAGTGCCGCTGGGAACGGTGCACTCTGTTCTTACCTTGTAGAAAACCAAACAATTGTCGAGTTTCAAAAGTGAATTCTACACTGGGTCAATGAAACTGAGGTAATGGCCTGCCAGAGTTTGAGAAGCGTGTGAAACCGCTCTGATGACTCACTGCTTTGTGACGTGACCATGCACGGCTCTGCACGGGTCACAATGAGCTTGAACTGGATTCCAAATTGAGTTAGAAGCGTTTGTCAAGAATGGAAACTTGTTTTCACTCAAGACCTTCTGGGAGACTTGGTGAGAAACCAGAGTCAGCATTTTGGACCGAATGTAAGTGGTTTGGGGATGTATTGCTTAGACAGGCTTCAAGCCAATCACAGTAGTCGGGGCAGGAGGTAATAAAGACGTGTATAATTTGGGTTGGCAGATGGGGGCGGGTTGGGAATGTTGCATATTGGGATCTGACATGCGGAAAGCAAAGAGAGGCCTACCGTGAAGGTGGTGACTGTGACCGAGAGGCTCCTCTGCTGCTCTCGAACAGAGGTCCATGCTGACTCTGGTTTCTCTTCATAACGCACAAGTCTTTCGCCTTTTACTAAAGACTTCCGTGGAGAGGAACAAACATGAGTTGAATATATTTTTGGCAGGCTTTGCTGTATGGCTGAGCCTTTTGAAATTGTGAAAAGTCAAAGAGCTGTCTAGGTCAGAAATCAAGCGTCCACAGAGGAGAGCTTGGGCGGAGGTGATAAGCACAGCCATTGTTATGCACACCTACGAACGGGGTACCACAACAAGTGAGATTTGTGCCAAAGCTTGGCGTGGACATCCAACCCTTGGGCTTATCGCTTCTCGGCCTTTTGGCTAAGATCAAGTGTAGTATCTGTTCTTATCATTTAATATCTGATATGTCCTCTATACGAGGACTACATATTAAGCAGATTTTTTGGCATGAGGGCAGAAATTTGGAGCTTGCTCCTTTCTCTCCACGCATCGACCTAGCATTGCAGTGCCGCTGGGAACGGTGCACTCTGTTCTTACCTTGTAGAAAACCAAACAATTGTCGAGTTTCAAAAGTGAATTCTACACTGGGTCAATGAAACTGAGGTAATGGCCTGCCAGAGTTTGAGAAGCGTGTGAAACCGCTCTGATGACTCACTGCTTTGTGACGTGACCATGCACGGCTCTGCACGGGTCACAATGAGCTTGAACTGGATTCCAAATTGAGTTAGAAGCGTTTGTCAAGAATGGAAACTTGTTTTCACTCAAGACCTTCTGGGAGACTTGGTGAGAAACCAGAGTCAGCATTTTGGACCGAAGTAAGTGGTTTGGGGATGTATTGCTTAGACAGGCTTCAAAGCCAATCACAGTAGTCGGGGCAGGAGGTAATAAAGACGTGTATAATTTGGGTTGGCAGATGGGGCGGGTTGGGAATGTTGCATATTGGGATCTGACATGCGGAAAGCAAAGAGAGGCCTACCGTGAAGGTGGTGACTGTGACCGAGAGGCTCCTCTGCTGCTCTCGAACAGAGGTCCATGCTGACTCTGGTTTCTCTTCATAACGCACAAGTCTTTCGCCTTTTACTAAAGACTTCCGTGGAGAGGAACAAACATGAGTTGAATATATTTTTGGCAGGCTTTGCTGTATGGCTGAGCCTTTTGAAATTGTGAAAAGTCAAAGAGCTGTCTAGGTCAGAAATCAAGCGTCCACAGAGGAGAGCTTGGGCGGAGGTGATAAGCAGCAGCCATTGTTATGCACACCTACGAACGGGGTACCACAACAAGTGAGATTTGTGCCAAGAGCTTGGCGTGGACATCCAACCCTGGGCTTATCGCTTTCTCGGCCTTTTGGCTAAGATCAAGTGTAGTATCTGTTCTTATCAGTTTAATATCTGATATGTCCTCTATACGAGGACTACATATTAAGCAGATTTTTGGCATGAGGGCAGAAATTTGGAGCTTGCTCCTTTCTCTCCACGCATCGACCTAGCATTGCAGTGCCGCTGGGAACGGTGCACTCTGTTCTTACCTTGTAGAAAACCAAACAATTGTCGAGTTTCAAAAGTGAATTCTACACTGGGTCAATGAAACTGAGGTAATGGCCTGCCAGTTTGAGAAGCGTGTGAAACCGCTCTGATGACTCACTGCTTTGTGACGTGACCATGCACGGCTCTGCACGGGGTCACAATGAGCTTGAACTGGATTCCAAATTGAGTTAGAAGCGTTTTGTCAAGAATGGAAACTTGTTTTCACTCAAGACCTTCTGGGAGACTTGGTGAGAAACCAGAGTCAGCATTTTGGACCGAATGTAAGTGGTTTGGGGATGTATTGCTTAGACAGGCTTCAAAGCCAATCACAGTAGTCGGGGCAGGAGGTAATAAAGACGTGTATAATTTGGGTTGGCAGATGGGGGCGGGTTGGGAATGTTGCATATTGGGATCTGACATGCGGAAAGCAAAGAGAGGCCTACCGTGAAGGTGGTGACTGTGACCGAGAGGCTCCTCTGCTGCTCTCGAACAGAGGTCCATGCTGACTCTGGTTTCTCTTCATAACGCACAAGTCTTTCGCCTTTTACTAAAGACTTCCGTGGAGAGGAACAACATGAGTTGAATATTTTTGGCAGGCTTTGCTGTATGGCTGAGCCTTTTGAAATTGTGAAAAGTCAAAGAGCTGTCTAGGTCAGAAATCAAGCGTCCACAGAGGAGAGCTTGGGCGAGGTGATAAGCAGCAGCCATTGTTATGCACACCTACGAACGGGGTACCACAACAAGTGAGATTTGGCCAAGAGCTTGGCGTGGACATCCACACTTGGGCGTATCGCTTCTTCGGCCTTTTGGCTAAGATCAAGTGTAGTATCTGTTCTTATCAGTTTTAATATCTGATATGTCCTCTATACGAGGACTACATATTAAGCAGATTTTTTGGCATGAGGGGCAGAAATTTGGAGCTTGCTCCTTTCTCTCCACGCATCGACCTAGCATTGCAGTGCCGCTGGGAACGGTGCACTCTGTTCTATCCTTGTAGAAAACCAACAATTGTCGAGTTTCAAATGAATTCTACACTTGGGTCAATGAAACTGAGGTAATGGCCTGCCAGAGTTTTGAGAGACGGTCAAACCGCTCTGATGACTCACGCTTTGTGACGTGACCATGCACGGCTCTGCACGGGGTCACAATGAGCTTGAACTGGATTGCCAAATTGAGTTAGAAGCGTTTGTCAAGAATGGAAACTGTTTTCACTCAAGACCTTCTGGAAGACTTGTGTGAGAAACCAGAGTCCAGCATTTGGACCGAATGTAAGTGGTTTGGGGTTTGATTGCTTAGACAGGCTTCAAAGCCAATCCAGTGAGTCGGGGCAGGAGGTAATAAAGACGTGTATAATTTGGGTTGGCAGATGGGGCGGGTTGGGAGTTGCATATTGGGATCTGACATGCGGAAAGCAAGAGAGGCCTACCGGAAGGTGGTGCTGTGACCGAAGCTCCTCTGCTGCTCTCGAACAGAGGTCCATGCTGACTCTGGTTTCTCTCATAACGCACAGTCTTCGCCTTTTACTAAAGACTTCCGTGGAGAGGAACAAACATGAGTTGAATATATTTTTGGCAGGCTTGCTGTATGCTGACCTTTTGAAATTGTGAAAGTCAAAGAGCTGTCAGGTCGAAATAAGCGTCCACAGAGAAGCTTGGGCGGAGGTGTAAGCAGCAGCCATGTTATGCACACCTACGACGGGGTACCACAACAAGTGAATTGTGCCAAGAGCTTGGCGTGGACATCCACACTTGGGCTTATCGCTTCTCGCCTTTTGGCTAAGATCAAGTGTAGTATCTGTCTTATCAGTTTAATATCGATGTCCTCTATACAGGACTACATATTAAGCAATTTTTGGCATGAGGGGCAGAAATTTGGAGCTTGCTCCTTTCTCTCCACGCATCGACCTAGCTTGCAGTGCCGCTGGGAACGGTGCACTCTGTTCTACCTTGTAGAAAACCAAACATTGTCGAGTTTCAAAGTGAATTCTACACTGGGTCAATGAAACTGAGGTAATGGCCTGCCAGAGTTTGAGAAGCGTGTGAAACCGCTCTGATGACTCACTGCTTTGTGACGTGCATGCACGGCTCTGCACGGGTCACATGACTTGAACTGGATTCCAATTGATTAGAAGCGTTTGTCAAGAATGGAAACTTGTTTTCACTCAGACCTTCTGGGAGACTTGGTGAGAAACCGAGTCAGCATTTTGGACCGAATGTAAGTGGTTTGGGGATGTATTGCTTAGACAGGCTTCAAAGCCATCACAGTATCGGGGCAGGAGTAATAAAGACGTGTATAATTTGGTTGGCAGATGGGGGCGGTTGGAATGTTGCATATGGATCTGACATGCGAAAGCAAGAGAGGCCTACCGTGAAGGTGGTGACTGTGACCGAGAGGTCCTCTGCTGCTCTCGAACAGAGGTCCATGCTGACTCTGGTTTCTCTTCATAACGCACAAGTCTTTCGCCTTTTACTAAAGACTTCCGTGGAGAGGAACAACATGAGTTGAATATATTTTGGCAGGCTTTGCTGTATGGCTGAGCCTTTTGAAATTGTGAAAGTCAAAGAGCTGTCTGTCAGAAATCAAGCGTCCACAGAGGAAGCTTGGGCGAGGTGTAAGCAGCAGCCATTGTTATGCACACCTACGAACGGGGTACCACACAAGTGAGATTTGTGCCAAGAGCTTGGCGTGGACATCCACACTTGGGGCTTATCGCTTCTCGGCCTTTGGCTAAGATCAGTGTAGTATCTGTTCTTATCAGTTTAATATCTGATATGTCCTCTATACGAGGACTACATATTAAGCAGATTTTTGGCATGAGGGGCAGAAATTTGGAGCTTGCTCCTTTCTCTCCACGCATCGACCTAGCATTGCAGTGCCGCTGGGAACGGTGCACTCTGTTCTTACCTTGTAGAAAACCAAACAATTGTCGAGTTCAAAAGTGAATTCTACACTGGGTCAATGAAACTGAGGTAATGGCCTGCCAGAGTTTGAGAAGCGTGTGAAACCGCTCTGATGACTCACTGCTTTGTGACGTGACCATGCACGGCTCTGCACGGGGTCACAATGAGCTTGAACTGGATTCCAAATTGAGTTAGAAGCGTTTTCAAGAATGGAAACTTGTTTTCACTCAAGACCTTCTGGGAGACTTGGTGAGAAACCAAGTCAGCATTTTGGACCGAAGTAAGTGGTTGGGGATGTATTGCTTAGACAGGCTTCAAAGCCAATCACAGTAGTCGGGGCAGGAGGTAATAAAGACGTGTATATTTGGGTTGGCAGATGGGGGCGGTTGGGAATGTTGCATATTGGGATCTGACTGCGGAAAGCAAGAGAGGCCTACCGTGAAGGTGGTGACTGTGACCGAGAGGCTCCTCTGCTGCTCTCGAACAGAGGTCCATGCTACCTGTTCTCTTCATACGCACAGTCTTTCGCCTTTTACTAAAGACTTCCGTGGAGAGAACAAACATGATTGAATATATTTTGGCGGCTTTGCTGTATGGCTGAGCCTTTTGAAATTGTGAAAAGTCAAAGGCTTCTAGGTCAGAATAGCGTCCACAAGGAGAGCTTGGGCGGAGGTGGTAAGCAGCAGCCATTGTTATGCACACCTACGAACGGGGTACCACAACAAGTGAGATTTGTGCCAAGAGCTTGGCGTGGACATCCAACACTTGGGGCTTATCGCTCTTTCTCGGCCTTTTGGCTAAGATCAAGTGTAGTATCTGTTTCTTATCAGTTTAATATCTGATATGTCCTCTATACGAGGACTACATATTAAGCAGATTTTTGGCATGAGGGCAGAAATTTGGAGCTTGCTCCTTTTCTCTCCACGCATCGACCTAGCATTGCAGTGCCGCTGGGAACGGTGCACTCTGTTTCTTACCTTGTAGAAAACCAAACAATTGTCGAGTTTCAAAAGTGAATTCTACACTGGGTCATGAAACTGAGGTAATGGCCTGCCAGAGTTTGAGAAGCGTGTGAAACCGCTCTGATGACTCACTGCTTTGTGACGTGACCATGCACGGCTCTGCACGGGGTCACAATGAGCTTGAACTGGATTCCAAATTGAGTTAGAAGCGTTTGTCAAGAATGGAAACTTGTTTTTCACTCAACGCTTCTGGGAGACTTGGTGAGAAACCAGAGTCAGCATTTTGGACCGAATGTAAGTGGTTTAGAAGCGTTTGTCAAGAATGGAACTTGTTTTCACTCAAGACCTTCTGGGAGACTTGGTGAGAAACCAGAGTCAGCATTTTGGACCGAATGTAAGTGGTTTGGGGATGTATTGCTTAGACAGGCTTCAAAGCCAATCACAGTAGTCGGGGCAGGAGGTAATAAAGACGTGTAATTTGGGTTGGCAGATGGGGCGGGTTGGGAATGTTGCATATTGGGATCTGACATGCGGAAAGCAAAGAGAGGCCTACCGTGAAGGTGGTGACTGTGACCGAGAGGCTCCTCTGCTGCTCTCGAACAGAGGTCCATGCTGACTCTGGTTTCTCTTCATAACGCACAAGTCTTTCGCCTTTTACTAAGACTTCCGTGGAGAGGAACAACTGAGTTGATATATTTTTGGCAGGCTTTGCTGTATGGCTGAGCCTTTTGAAATTGTGAAAGTCAAAGAGCTGTCTAGGTCAGAAATCAAGCGTCCACAGAGGAGAGCTTGGGCGGAGGTGATAAGCAGCAGCCATTGTTATGCACACCTACGAACGGGTACCACAACAAGTGAGATTTGTGCCAAGAGCTTGGCGTGGACATCCAACCTTGGGCTTATCGCTTCTCGGCCTTTTGGCTAAGATCAAGTGTAGTATCTGTTCTTATCAGTTTAATATCTGATATGTCCTCTATACGAGACTACATATTAGCAGATTTTTGGCATGAGGGCAAATTTGGAGCTTGCTCCTTTCTCTCCACGCATCGACCTAGCATTGCAGTGCCGCTGGGAACGTGCACTCTGTTCTTACCTTGTAGAAACCAAACAATTGTCGAGTTTCAAAAGTGATTCTACACTGGGTCAATGAAACTGAGGTATGGCCTGCCAGAGTTTGAGAACGTGTGAAACCGCTCTGATGACTCACTGCTTTGTGACGTGACCATGCACGCTCTGCACGGGTCACAATGAGCTTGAACTGGATTCCAAATTGAGTTAGAAGCGTTTTCAAGAATGAACTTGTTTTCACTCAGACCTTCTGGGAGACTTGGTGAGAACCAGAGTCAGCATTTTGGACCGAATGTAAGTGGTTGGGATGTATTGCTTAGACAGCTCAAGCCAATCACAGTATCGGGGCAGGAGGTAATAAAGACGTGTATATTTGGGTTGGCAGATGGGGCGGGTTGGGAATGTTGCATATTGGGATCTGACTGCGGAAAGCAAAGAGAGGCCTACCGTGAAGTGTGACTGTGACCGAGAGGCTCCTCTGCTGCTCTCGAACAAGGTCCATGCTGACTCTGGTTTCTCTTCATAACGCACAAGTCTTTCGCCTTTTACTAAAGACTTCCGTGGAGAGGAACAACTGAGTTGAATATATTTTTGGCAGCTTTGCTGTATGCTGAGCCTTTTGAAATTGTGAAAGTCAAGAGCTGTCTAGGTCGAAATAAGCGTCCACAGAGGAAGCTTGGGCGGAGGTGTAAGCAGCAGCCATTGTTATGCACCCTACGAACGGGGTACCACACAAGTGAATTTGTGCCAAGAGCTTGGCGTGGACATCCAACCTTGGGGCTTATCCTTCTCGCCTTTTGGCTAGATCAAGTGTAGTATCTGTTCTTATCAGTTTATATCTGTATGTCCTCTATACAGATTCAAAGTGAATTCTACACTGGGTCAATGAAACTGAGGTAATGGCCTGCCAGAGTTTTGAGAAGCGTGTGAAACCGCTCTGATGACTCACTGCTTTGTGACGTGACCATGCACGGCTCTGCACGGGGTCACAATGAGCTTGAACTGGATTCCAAATTGAGTTAGAAGCGTTTGTCAGAATGGAAACTTGTTTTCACTCAAGACCTTCTGGAGACTTGGTGAGAAACCAGAGTCAGCATTTTGGACCGAATGTAAGTGGTTTGGGGATGTATTGCTTAGACAGGCTTCAAAGCCAATCACAGTAGTCGGGGCAGGAGGTAATAAAGACGTGTATAATTTGGGTTGGCAGATGGGGCGGGTTGGGAATGTTGCATATTGGGATCTGACATGCGGAAAGCAAAGAGAGGCCTACCGTGAAGGGGTGACTGTGACCGAGAGGCTCCTCTGCTGCTCTCGAACAGAGGTCCATGCTGACTCTGGTTTCTCTTCATAACGCACAAGTCTTTCGCCTTTTACTAAGACTTCCGTGGAGAGGAACAAACATGAGTTGAATATATTTTTGGCAGGCTTTGCTGTATGGCTGAGCCTTTTGAAATTGTGAAAAGTCAAAGAGCTGTCTAGGTCAGAAATCAAGCGTCCACAGAGGAGAGCTTGGGCGGAGGTGATAAGCAGCAGCCATTGTTATGCACACCTACGAACGGGGTACCACAACAAGTGAGATTTGTGCCAAGAGCTTGGCGTGGACATCCAACCCTTGAGGCTTATCGCTTCTCGGCCTTTTGGCTAAGATCAAGTGTAGTATCTGTTCTTATCAGTTTAATATCTGATATGTCCTCTATACGAGGACTACATATTAAGCAGATTTTTGGCATGAGGGGCAGAAATTTGGAGCTTGCTCCTTTCTCTCCACGCATCGACCTAGCATTGCAGTGCCGCTGGGAACGGTGCACTCTGTTCTTACCTTGTAGAAAACCAAACATTGTCGAGTTTCAAAAGTGAATTCTACACTGGTCAATGAAACTGAGGTAATGGCCTGCAGAGTTTGAGAAGCGTGTGAAACCGCTCTGATGACTCACTGCTTTGTGACGTGACCATGCACGGCTCTGCACGGGGTCACAATGAGCTTGAACTGGATTCCAAATTGAGTTAGAAGCGTTTGTCAAGAATGGAAACTTGTTTTCACTCAAGACCTTCTGGGAGACTTGGTGAGAAACCAGAGTCAGCATTTTGGACCGAATGTAAGTGGTTTGGGGATGTATTGCTTAGACAGGCTTCAAAGCCAATCACAGTAGTCGGGGCAGGAGGTAATAAGACGTGTATAATTTGGGTTGGCAGATGGGGGGGTTGGGAATGTTGCATATTGGGATCTGACATGCGGAAAGCAAAGAGAGGCCTACCGTGAAGGTGGTGACTGTGACCGAGAGCTCCTCTGCTGCTCTCGAACAGAGGTCCATGCTGACTCTGGTTTTCTCTTCATAACGCACAAGTCTTTCGCCTTTTACTAAAGACTTCCGTGGAGAGGAACAAACATGAGTTGAATATATTTTTGGCAGGCTTTGCTGTATGGCTGAGCCTTTTGAAATTGTGAAAGTCAAAGAGCTGTCTAGGTCAGAAATCGAGCGTCCACAAGGAGAGCTTGGGCGGAGGTGATAAGCAGCAGCCATTGTTATGCACACCTACGAACGGGTACCACAACAAGTGAGATTTGTGCCAAGAGCTTGGCGTGGACATCCAACCTTGAGGCTTATCGCTTCTCGGCCTTTTGGCTAAGATCAAGTGTAGTATCTGTTCTTATCAGTTTAATATCTGATATGTCCTCTATACAGGACACATATTAAGCAGATTTTTGGCATGAGGGAGAAATTTGGAGCTTGCTCCTTTCTCTCCCGCATCGACCTAGCATTGCAGTGCCGCTGGGAACGGTGCACTCTGTTCTTACCTTGTAAAACCAAACAATTGTCGAGTTTCAAAAGTGAATTTTACATGGGTCAATGAAACTGAGGTAAGGCCTGCAGAGTTTGAGAAGCGTGTGAAACCGCTCTGATGACTCACTGCTTTGTGACGTGACATGCACGGCTCTGCACGGGGCACAATGAGCTTGAACTGGATTCCAAATTGAGTTAGAAGCGTTTGTCAAGAATGGAAACTTGTTTTCACTCAAGACCTTCTGGGAGACTTGGTGAGAAACCCGATCAGCATTTTGGACCGAATGTAAGTGGTTGGGGATGTATGTTAGAAGGGTTCAAAGCCCAAACACTAGCGGGGCAGGGGAAAAAAAA
>VCHM03000509.1:0-12921 GCA_006182925.3 Reinhardtius hippoglossoides
GGAGGGACCAGCGGCTGAAGTCCGGCGGAGGCGGTCCGGTGGTGGTGGTGGCGGTTCGGATGATGGGGTCCGGTGGTGGTGGTGGCGGTTCCGGATGACGGGGATCCGGAGGTGGCGGGGGGCGCAGAGGTTTCCTCGGCTTGGCATGGTTCAAAGGCCGAGTTGGGGGGGACTGAGGCCTTGGTAGGGATGGAGGATAAACGGGTAGCGATAGGAAAGGTGAGTTGTGAAAATGGGGAGCAGGAGATGCAGTGTGGGCCTGCACAGCAGGAGGGGCCGGTACAAGCTGGAATATACGGAAGTCAAGTCAGTGAGATGGATGTCGAGGAGGAGTATGAATCAGATAATGCTTCTGTAACGGACAGCGTCTCTTTAGGCAGTGATTTATACTCATTAAAAGAGTTAAATGAGTTTCTGGATGACTCCTTTGGAAGATCAGTGGAGGTAACTGACTACTTCCCTGATCTTAAAAAGTTCATCCAGACAGTGAGCACCCTTCAGAAGGTGGTAGGGACCGACCTCCTGGATGGGAAGAGAAGGTACAGGCTCAGGAAGCACGTGACTGCAGCACGGAAAGGTCTCCCATGCAACATAAGGTCTAAAAGAATGAAAAAGTTGTAAATAAAATTTGAACATGATCATTCAACACTGGGTGTTTTCTATCTGTTATGTATACCTGTTTGTCTTTTTGCGCTGTATTTTTTATCCTCACATGGCATTAAGGGTAGCTTCACTTAATATAAACGGGGGTAGAAGTGCTCACAAAAGGTTTTTAGTTTCAGAACTTTTTAAAGAAAAGAAGCTGGATGTTCTCTTTTTGCAGGAGACTCACAGCGATTGCCTGAACGAGACAGACTGGGGAGTATGGTGGGGGGGGCAGCACGTACTTAGCCATGGCTCTAACCTGAGCGCTGGAGTCGCTGTTTTATTTTCTCCTTCATTAAGCATGAACTTTTTATCCAGCACAGAGATCGTGGCAGGAAGGTTTCTGATAATAAGAGTGGAAATACATAATATTATTTTTAATTTGATAAACGTTTATGCACAGAATCAAGGTCCTGAACGGGTTACTCTGTTTGAATTATTAAAAAATAAGTTGGGTAGTGTTGGTCAAGGGGAGTGTGTGATAATGGGGGGGGATTGGAACTGCTGCACAGACGTCACTCTAGACAGAACAGGACAGGAGCTCCATCCTCAGTCCTCCGCTGTTCTGGGCCAGACGGTCAAAGAGGCAGACCTAGTGGACGCATGGAGGAGGAAACATCCGTCAACCAGGCAGTATACCTGGATAAAGATAACAGACGGCAGGGTCAGTGCTGCCCGGCTGGACAGGTTCTACATATCCGCTCCGTTCATCACCCGTGTGACAAACTGTCAGATCCACCCGGTTGGATTCACAGATCATCATCTAGTTTTAGTAGAGCTGTTTTTATCTCCTGATAGAAAGCCTGGATCCTTTTGGCATTTTAATGTTAAACTCTTAAACGATTTTAATTTCTGTGGGAATTTTAAACTGTTCTGGGCCAACTGGGGATCCAAGAAGGAGTCGTTTCCCTCCCTGAGTCAGTGGTGGGAGGTCGGCAAGGGTCAGATAAGGGTGTTCTGCCAACAGTACACTTCCTACTCGACAGTAAACATTAAAAGAGCAATGGAGCAGCTGGAGACAGACATAAAGGAGCTGGAGAGTGCATCCATCAACACGGAGCAAATAAAAGTGAAGAGACAACAGCTGAGCTCCTTTCTTCAGGAGAAGGCCAAAGGAGCTCTGGTCCGAGTTCGTTTCAAGCAAATAAGGGACATAGACGCACCCACCACTTTCTTTTTTAACCTGGAGAGATCCGTGGCCCAGGGGAAGCAGATGGTGTGTCTCCGGCTACCGGGTGGGACGTTAACATCAGAACCAGCCGAGATGAGGAGACATGCGGTGGATTTCTATACCGACCTGTTTGGGGCAGAGGAATGCGATGGGGAAGCCGTTGCTGAGTTACTGCAGGACCTCCCACAGCTGAGTCAAGGTGAGCGTGACACCCTGAGCGCCGACATCACTCTGGAGGAGCTGACCACTGCAGTGTCCCAGATGGCTGCAGGTAAGGCACCAGGTTTGGACGGATTACCGGCAGACTTTTTAAAACATTTCTGGGATATTATGGGACAGGACCTGCTGGATGTATTGAGGGAGTCGTTGCAGACGGGCTGTCATATCCCTGCTGCCAAAGAAAGGAGACTTAACTCTGCTGAAAAACTGGAGACCCGTCTCTCTTTTATGTAGTGACTACAAGGTTTTATCTAAAGTTTTAGCAAACAGATTTAAGGTTTTTATGGAAACGTTTATTGGTGCTGACCAATCATATTGTGTACCAGGTAGGTCAATACAGGACAATTTGTTTTTAATGAGACATTTTTGATTTGTGTACAGCATGTAAAATTAATATTGGCATTATTTCAATGGACCAAGAAAAAGCATTCGATCGGGTAGATCGGTCATTCCTGTTTGCAGCACTGCAGGCTTTTGGTGTCGGGGAGCACTTTCTGTCCTGGGTGAAGTTATTATATAATGAGACATGTTGTGTTGTGAAGGTGGGGGGGGGGGGCTGAGCAGACCTGTACCAGTGGAAAGAGGGATCAGGCAGGGATGCCCCATCTCAGGCCAGCTCTATAGCATGGCCATTGAACCTCTCCTGTGTCGGCTCAGGGCTCGGCTGAAAGGCTTGCGTCTGCCTGGACTGCCTCACAGGTCCCCTATAGTAGTGTCAGCTTATGCTGATGACGTAAATGTCTTTGTCCAGGGTCAGGGGGACATACAGGAATTAGAGGGCAGTCTAACATTATATGGGAAGGCTACGACAGCAAAGGTGAACTGGGAAAAGAGTGGGGCTTGTGTGATTGGTCAGTGGGACGCAGGGAGAATACCCCGTCTCCCTGGGAACCTGACATGGGGAACAGGAGGGTTAAAAGTCCTCGGACTACACATAGGCAGTAACAAAATAGAGAGGCAGAACTGGGAGGGAGTGCTGGGGAAGGTGCAAGCGAAGTTGTCTAAATGGAAATGGTTGCTACCCCAGCTGTCCTACAGGGGAAGAGCTCTGATAGTCAATAACCTGGTTGCAGCATCCCTGTGGCACAGAATCCAGGTGCTTACTCCTCCACCGGGACTCATGGAGCAACTGCAGAGGCTACTGGTGGACTTCTTCTGGTCAGGTCATCACTGGGTGCGGGCGTCCGTGCTGTACCTCCCTGTGGCAGAGGGGGGCCATGGTTTAACAGACATCATCTCCAGGACTGCTGCGTTTAGACTGCAGGCAGCCCAGAGGCTGCTGTACGGCTCCCCACGTGTTGGTCGGCTGTGGCCCGCCTGCTGCTCTGGAGAGCGGGGGGCCTTGGTTATGATAAGCAGCTGTTCCTGGTGAACTATCCACAGCAAAAACTGACTGGACTCAGTTGCTACTATACCTCGGTGATAGATGCCTGGAGGACTCTGAATTTCACTAGGCCTCCTGACCCCACGCCTGGGATGTGGCTCTTTGAAGAGCCACTGTTCAACAATGGTTTCCTGGCCGACTCAGTACTGGCGTCAACTACGGTAAGGAACAGGTTCAGGGAGGCAGGTATTGTGAAGCTGGGCCACCTGACACGGACGTCACTTGAGAGGCTGGCGGAGGTGACGGGATAAGATCCACCAGAGTGCTGCAGGGCCTCGTGGACGAGGTGTGGCAGTCACTTCCCCAGCCTCTTCGGACCTTCGCCCAGAGCCGAAGTCAGGCTGACCATGTGGAAAGAATACAGGAGTACAGTTTTCCCATCCTGAATGTGAGTCCTGCTGTGGGGGAGTGGAGAGAGGAGAGTGGCCAACTGCTAACCCTCAGGACTCCAGCACTGGGCACGTTCAACACCTGTGGAGGGAAACAGCTGTATTGCAGCTGTGTGAAGGTCCTGAACTACGCTCTCTTACAGGAGTCAGGGAGTCGAGATGGACGGAGGTTTTTGGCTTGGACTCTTCCCCTAGTGGCAGTTGGCGGGTCCTGTATAAACCTCCTGTGGAGAAACGGATGGCAGACATCCAGTGGAGGATTATACATGGAGCTCTAGCTACAACAGATACAGAGCTCACCTGGACCCAAGCACTGAGGGGGGGTGTCCGTTCTGCTCACTGCCAGAGACCCTGGAACATTAGTAGGTCCTGTCCCCGATTAGCGGGCATTTTGAACAGCTGCGGGAGTGGGTGGGGGGTTTAGGAGAGGTTTTCTCTGTGCCCCTCTTTGTTTTTGGACCCAGGTACACGGCAAGAAAAGACACACTATGATTTTAATGAACTTTCTCTTTGCAAATGCAAAGATAGCGACGTGGATAAGTCGGAAAAAACAAATGGCGGGGGAGGCTGGACTGATCCACTGCGCTGTCTGAGGGGTTTGGGTGGCAGCTCGGCTGAGAATAGAACATGCGTATTTTACACTGACGGACAATTTGGAGGGTTTCAGGGCTGTGTGGGGTGTTGGACAGGTCCTGTGCTCACTGGGGGACAGACAGGCTCTGGTTTTACATTTTAGCAGAACATATTTTAACTCTAGTGTTTGTGTATGATGTGTGTAGGTGCATGAAAGGAGTTATCTTTTTTGTTTTCACATAGTTGAATAATTAGGTTTATTTGACAAATGTGTCATAATTAAAGTTATTCAAAAGTCAAAAGTCTTCTTCTTCTTCCTTCTTCTTCTTCTCTCTTTTCTTCTCTTCTTCCAGACAGTACATGCCCAGCAAGCCGGCCAGATACGGGATCAAGTCGTGGGTGGCCTGCGACGCCAGATCCAGCTACGCTTCGAAGATGCAAATCTACACCGGAAAGCCCAGCGGAGGGCGCCCGGAGAGGAACCAGGGGATGCAGGTCGTGCTCGATGTCACGGAGGGACTGCGCGGCGTCAACGTCACGTGTGACAATTACTTTGTCAAGCCCGAGCTCCCCCCGGAGCTGCTCGCGGTCAAGGGAAGAGAGGTGTTCTCCTCCAGGTTCGCCTTCACGCCCGCCGCCACTCTGGTGTCCTACGTCCCAAAGAAAAACAGGAACGTGGTGCTCCTGAGCACGCGGCACGCCGAGGATGCTCAACCCGAGCGTCCGGCCTCCTCCCTGGCCCTAGTCCCCGCCGCCGCAGCAGCAGCCCCACCGCTCGGGGCGAGTAAGAGGTGTCAGATATGCCCCACGAAAAAGGACTGTAAAACTCACACCGTGTGCCGTGGGTGTAACAAATACATATGCAAGGGCTGTTCACTTGTCTATTTCCCTACCTGTGCGTGCTAATATGCGGTGGGCTGTGTGAGGGGGGGGGGGACACTGTTGAAAAATCTTTAACAAAACCACGTAGTACCCCAACCTAACCCAGAAAAACGAGAGAGTTCTTTCTAGGTTGTCCGTAACATGAACTGATGCAACTGCATACTTTTTGGCTCTTATTCTGCCACGACTCCACCTGCCCGTTGCCAAATACCTTTCCCAGTACATTACTGTTGCCTTAGGCAAACTCACATTTGCCAGATTAATGGTCAGACGAGCCCAGGTCATCGTCACGTGCCCGAATGCGCTGCAGAGGATTCTCCCATGTGTCACTGTCAATCACCAGTCATCAATACACATGCAGCCTACCAATCCTTCCTGACCCACTTGTTCATAGGCCTGGAAGTTGCTGGGGCATTACGTAACCCCAACAGCTAACTTTATAGGAATACGAACCACTGATGTAATGAAGGGTGCAATCTCCCTAGCTCTGTAAGTTAAAGAACTTGCCAGTATCCTTTAAGTAGTCAAACTTACTGACAAACTTCACAGAGAGTCCCACCTGGCCACACCGTCCTCCATACGTGGGATTGGAAATGAGTCTGGCTTGGTCCATTCTGATTCCCCTTTCTGAGATCCGTACATGGTCTAAAGTACCATCTGGCTTCCTTTACGAGTAAGCATGGGAAACCAACTAGATGCACATGGCTCAGCAATGTTATTTTCATCATATATTTGAACCTCTGCTTCTAAATTCTCTCTTTTATATCTGGAGACATACGATAAAGCGTTGTTCTGAACTGGCCTGTTGCCCTCCCACGTCCATATCATGCCTCAAGAGCTTAGGTAACGAGAAGGTGTAATCTGCAAACAGGCAGGGTAACTTTACGAATATCACCAACTCTGTTTTCGCTTTGGTCAGGTAAATGATTCATATACATTACCTCAAGATTGGAAAGTGACTCAGAGTTTTTAAGACGCCTTTCAACATGCCATCATCTGGGTATAACACCATCCCCATGCTCCTGTCGGATCAAGAGGGAGCTGAAGGACCCACTGGACTGCGGCATCACATGAAACTCCGACCCGGAACCTTGCACGGGGAGCGACAAAGTCGGGTTTAAAAACAAATGATTTGACACAACGCACAACTTCTTCGTCAGGGGTCGAGTAATAAATAAGTCTCGACACTTTCGGTCACTGTATAAAGCCAGAGAACTTAGCCGGGAAAGAGATCCGACTAAAAAAAGGCAAAGTTCCAGAACTTGATCCCCAGTACAATTCCCGGCGTTCTGCCCGTCGACATACGACTCTTCATTTTATTTGACTGCCGTAATTCTCTCTCCGCCATTTTATTAGCCTGATAAAGCCCAGTTTGAACCAGGTACATATCTTAAGTTTTTGGGGGCCCTCCTTGCTTGCCAGTCACTGTGCAGGGAGGCTAAAGGGCCTTGTGACTCCTAGACATTTCTTGGGACTAAACCAAGCTCTCTTGGAGCACCTCCCTGGCTCTACATCACCAAGGTAATCCATCCCTCTCCTCCCAGTCACGGTCCAACTCAGTGCAAGAAGCACGGAGAAGGGACTTCAACATTGATAACCTTTCAGAGCTCCCTGGCTCTGGGCATGGTATGCGCTGTGACTGAGAATGTCGATATTTAACTGGTCATCACTTCTGCAAACAACTTGAGGTGAAGTTAGACCGCTTGACGATTGAATAATTTTTTGGGATACCAAAATAGACAAACTGTGTCCGAGCTTTCAAATAGACTTGGTGGTAATGTTTCTGAGGGGATAGGCAGCAGGATAGCGTGTAGCCTGACACATCACTGTGACAAAATTACTACCACTGTGATCGTGGCAAGGTACACGCAGTCAATGATCAGAATGCTCAAATTGTTGTTCAGCAACTGGAATGGGATACAGAGGGGCATGGCTTAATTATCTGATTTGGTTTTCCATCCTGACATACATTGCAAGTTTTATTAAGCAAAATGTCCTCTTTTCAAAAGAGGCCATTAAATGTCCTCCGAACTCTATTCATAAGCATAGTTTTCTTACCCCTAATGACCTGCAAAACGCATCATGAGCATCTGAAGTACATTGGATTCTTACACTAGAGGCAAGAACAATTTGTCAAGTTTCCCATCCCATAAAACATTCCCCCTGGGAACACATTTTCTCACCAACTTGGAAAATCACCTTAGGGCTGCACTCTCCACACGCCCCCCTCATCATCAGGAGAAGCGGTTGTGCAGAGCATGAAGTGTTGGGTCATCTTTTGCTCTTTCACAGGTCACTGCAAGACACCAGGCATGGGAAAGCAGGCACAAAAATCTGACTCTCTTTTCCTTATCGAATGTTCAAAACAGGAATCCCCCCTGGCACGGCTCGTACTGTTCACTGCCGAGGTGGAAGTCCCACGGAAGGGGTTTTGGGGGACTCATGACTTTCCTACCTGGGATGATAATAGTTGTCCACTGGCACATCAGGCGGCCACACTCGCTGCCAGCCAGGTCATTTCCAAGATGACCTGACTCCCCCCCCATAGAACGTAGGACCACTCCCATGAGCAACACACCTTTGCCCAATGTGACACTAGTGGGTCGTTTAGGCGAGAGCAGAGAAGACCGTCCAACCAATCCCTCTGACCTCAACATGAACCAGTGTCTGTCTCAGGAGAGAATGGCAACACGATTCCACAATAATGAGTCCCAGAGCCCTGAATCTCTGTAATATCTTGACAGATACTTTCCCCTCTCACTCCCGATCACCAGTGAGACATATACCATTAGACAACGAATGCGCATAACCAGGATCAACCTCTCATAAGCTGAGGACTTGTCTGTTCTTGAGCCCAAACCAACGCTCAATTAACTGACTTTAATGAAGCGGTTTAGTGTGTGCCTGCACGGCGCAAGGACATGGCTCCTTTCTTCTGCATCGAAAGACAGCAGCCGCGATGGTTCCGTACCGTACAAGCTTTGATATTTTCCTCACATTGGCCACTCATTTCGCCATTTTCGCCAGTGACCCTTTCAATGACAGTAATTAGACGCGATTTGGGTCCAGCTTTCCCCTAAACCATGCTCCTGCTTTTACCTGACACCTTCTGCCCTTCTGACCAAAACTTACCGTAGTAGCTCTACAATGCTCCCCGTGACCAGAATCTCCACTCCACGGTTCTCACCAAAAAACACCATTATGGTCAGGACAACTCTCTGCCAATCTAGCAGCATCTTGTAACTCTGCTTATTGCTTTTTCCTGAATGTAGTAACACAGAGTCATGGCAAGTTTTTTTTAACTGTCCAGCAATTAGTTCTTGAGATCCTCCATAGTATTAACCTGATAACAGCACATCCAGCGATTAAGTGGGGATAACTCGCAGCAGCTCGTGCTAGACTTCTTCTTCTTTTCTGAGTAATCTGAATCGCTGCCGCTAGCTTTCCAGTACCAAGCTAGTCCTAAGTACCGCATCTTTAACCACTGGTACTATACCACTATCAGTAACACTCAAGGCTGAGAAAGCCTCCTGGCCTGCCATTGACACACATTGAGCATAGGGTACGCTCTTGCGCCGACCACTTTCGTGCCTCTTCTAAAAAAACGTTCAGAACAACAAAGAAAATGTCAGGGTCCCTTTCATTAAGCTGAGAACTAACGAGAATTTTAAAGCAACATCAAATGAGGAATAGAGGACCAACAGTCTGACTCTCCAAACTCCTTGGTCTTGCCTGACGCTTTCCTTCACTTATAAGCTCCATCCAACTTATCTATCGCTCCAACTCTAACTGTTTGTCTTGGACTCATAACTGGCCCTTACCCTGGGGGGGGCTACATCGACACTACCATTTCTTCCGGCTTTTAAAACTCCCCACTAGACGGGCAAAACCTTTTTCCTTCCCACTAATTTTTGTGCTTAAAATTGGGCCAAACCCAATTCCTCTTTTTTAATTTTTGAAATAAACATCGTAGGGCTCACTACTTTCACAGCTACTTTTTGAAGGGTTTACAACTCATCGCTTGGTGACTGAACGTCGTCATGAACCAGTTCCCCTGCCAGCTAGAGCATTTATCATAAGAAATTATAACAAAAATAAAAAGTGTTTAAATAACAACTAAGGGTGACAGGCGTTTTAAATAAGAACCCCTCCCCCTGACAGCTGCCTCCATTTCTAGCATAAACCTTCCCTAGATAAGGGGCCCGATAAGTGCAGGATAGATTAAGAAAACCCCCCTTAACCCTTAACCTTCAGCACGCGAAATCCCCTGTCAGTCTGGTATGCCCCCGATCAACTGCCTAACCACTATTGCAAAAAACAAACAACAAAAAAAGGTCAATGAAGCAACTGTTCCCCTCATTGCTTATGTAAAGGAAATAAGGGTTCCAAATAACATCAGCCCTTACCTCTGCAGCTTTTTTTCAGAAACTCCAAATTTTAACCAAACAGGTTGAAAAACTCCTTTAACAAAGTTACATCCCACCCTTTAAAAACTATCCCAAATCTCGACAGCCCCCCTTTTTGTTACCACCGGCTCAAGGCGGCAACAAAAGGGAGAAAAGATCACCTTTTTAAAAGTATTTATTCACGAATAAACATAAAATTTTCCGAACTAGTGAGTGTGTAAAATTTAGGGCACATGGGGTTTAGAATGTGTGGAGAGTGAGAATTCGTGTGGCGTGTTTTTTTTTCAGCAAAACCCCCCAAGACCAGTTCAGGCGGTGCCAGCAGGCCGAAAGCGACTAAAACATCTGGGAAGGGCCCACCCGATGGCAGTAGGTGCGTGCTCCCCCCCACACAAGCAGGGCCCCCCGCAGGCAGAAAGAAGGGTCATCACAATACTACTTTTAAAATTGTATTGAAAAAATTTTTGGAAACCGAGCACCCGGAAAACCTGTGAAGACTTTTTGGAGGGACGGCTCTAAGTCAGGTTTTCAAAAAGATGCAACACTCAGATGAAAAGGCAGAGTCCTGTGTTTCAAGTGGTTGTGCATCTTTCCGTACAGTTCATCATACCTTAGCAGCCACTTTCTTGCTGCTCACACTTTGGGAAAACCCATCCGTGACAGGGCATTCTTTCATGATTGGCATTCCTCAGCTGATGTGCTTGGCAGATGGTAATCTTCTCTCAATAGTCCGATTTTGATTACACTTTCTAATACATCCACGCCACCAAGGGCGATATATATGCTCCGACTTTTTCCATCTCTAATCTGTCATCTCACATCAGACTGTTTACTTGTATTGTCTATACGATCTGACTATCTGTTGTATCTCATCAGGTAAGAGAAACCTTTGACCTGGCATCATCTCAGTGTTCTCTGAACATGGACTGGTCTTCTGTCCTCTGTAAGCGGGGTCTTTCGGGGTCCTGGTATCTGGTCCACAGATTCCACTAAAAGCAGATTTGTTCTACGCTTATAATCTTAGGATTAAACGTATAAATGTCCCCAAAGACAAAGACTGGACTTTGATCGCTCTGATCAATTACAGTCTCTTTGTTCGTTTAGTTGCGGGTGACATACGGTGGCATTACCTGAAATTTCTAAAGACCTCAAAGGACCTTGTGTTATTTAGTTGAAAAGACATTTCTGTCTTTAGTGACTTTTTATGACAAATCCTCTTTGTAGAAGACGCTGTTGAGAAATTGTTACACAGATACAAGGCAGAATATATCTCGGATCTGCGGCACACTGATTGAACCTTGCCTTGCTGTTGTACCAAGAATGCATGCACGTAAGAAGTCCGCTGGGCATGAAGCGGAGGCTGCATACGCTTATTTTAGAGCCGGTGGGGTCGCTGGAATTCGTCGATCAGGTAGAAATCGATGAAAGCTTACTTGAACCACTACCTCGCGCAGCAGAGATGGAGTCAAGCCTGGAGCTGGCCCAATGCGGCTACGTTGAACCTTAGCAATGAGAAATCAGCCTCCTCTGTACAGATTTGATGGTTCGCTAACAAGGGTCCTACGCCTTCCACCCCCAGGATGGGATCGAATCTCTTTGATCAGATCGTGCTATGGGTTTGAACCTTCCTGTTTGAATAATCATTGTCAAGTTTCGACATCGAATGAAACCGATGTAAAATAAGCTAGTGAGTGCGAAAGATTTGCTTTACCTTGCATCACCGAATGACTGCTGACCTGCAGAAAGAAGATAGGGGATTTAAAATTCGAATATTCAATTGGTGTCCCATCAGTTAATTTTCTTCCAATTGTCGATGAGTGAAATATATTTCCAATTGGGCCTGTTGAGTGCGCTCTGACCAGGCAGATGAGGGAAACTTGACTAAGTGTCCGATCAGGATAATTCCAGTATCAATCCTTCCTTCCTTCTATCTATCCTTCTATCCTTCCTTCCTCTATCTATCCTTCCTTCCATCTATCCTCTTCCTCTATCCTCCTGCCATCTTCCTTCCGCTATCTATCCTTTCTTCTATCTATCCTTCTATCCTTCCTTCTATTATCCTTCCTCCATCTATCTATCCCTCTGTCATCTATCCTTCTTCCATCTTCATGCCTCTATATATCATTCCTTCTATCTATCTATCTATCTACTATCTATTTCTATCATCTAAACTATTTTTCTATCTATCTATATTATCATCTTCTATCTATCCCCTTTTTCCCTTCCCATCTTTCCCTTTTCCCCCCCATCCTTTTCCCTTTTTTTTCTATCCTTCCTTACATCTACTATCTATCTTCCTTTTTCTATCTTCCTCCCTTTTCCCCCTTTATCCTTTCCCCTTTTTTTTTATCTATCTATCTTCTATCTATCCCTTCCCTTTTTCCCTTTCCCTTTTTCCTCCCCTTTTCCCTTTCCCTTCCCTTTTTTTTCGTCCTTCCCCTATCTATCCTTCCTTCCATCTATCCTTTTCCCTTTTTCTTCCCCTTTTTCTTTTATCCTTCCTTCTATCTATCCTTCCTTTTTTCTCTCCTTCATCTCTATTTTTTCCTTTCCCTTCCATCTATCATTTTTTTCCTTCCCCACTATCTATCCTTTCATCATCTACCTTTTATCCTTCCCCTTTTAAAAATTTCCCTTTCCCTTTCCCTTTCCTCTATCTACCTTCTTTTTTTCATCCTTCCCCTTTTAAACTTTCTTCTATCCTTCCTTCTAAATATCCTTCCTTCCCTTTTATATCCTTCCTTTATCATCCTTCCTTATATCTATCCTTCAAAACCCTTTCCCTTTTAATTCCTTCCTTTTCCCCTATCTATCCTTTTCCTTTTCCTTTTCCCCTTCTAAACCCCTTTCCCCTGTCTAACCTTTTCCCTTTTATCTTTTCCCCTTTTTCCTTTTCCTCCTCTATCTATCCTTGCTTCCATCTACCTTTTTCCCCTTTTTCCCTTTCCCCTTTTTTCTATCCATCCTTTTCCCCCTTTTCTATCCCCTTCATATTTTCTATCTATCTACTACCTTTCCCTTTTATCTATCATTTATCTATCCTTTTTATATTCCTTCCTTCCTCTATTCCCCTTTTTTCTTCATCCTTCCTCCTATCTTCCTTTCCCCTTTCCCCTATCCTTCCTCTATCTATCCTTCCTCTATCTAATTTTTTTCTATCTATCCCCTATCTTCTATCCTTTTTCTATCTACCTTTCCCTTTTATCTCCCTTCTATCCATCATCCTTACTTTTCCTCTACCTCCCCCCCCAT
>VCHM03000510.1:0-12903 GCA_006182925.3 Reinhardtius hippoglossoides
GTCTATATAACTGTATTATGTGTTTAATATGTACAGTCAAATTTCCCCACCCTGCTGTTTCTGCTGCAGTACATCACGCCTCTCTTTTGCTTCATTTAGCCGCTTGTTTCATTTAAAAAACCTAGGGGATACAATTTTAATTAAAAAAGGGAAGTGCATATCAGAAATGGAAAAAAACCAATTAATTTCAATTTTTTTTACTAAAAGTTAGCTTTTTTCTATTTTGAATAACAATATTTCCTATAGTACAACTTGCAAATGTATATAAATATTTGTATTTATTTTAATCCTAGGGGGATACCATTTTCAGCGATGCAAGTAACCTAACCAATCACAAGTCCATGATTATTCACTCTTGCAATGGATCTCTCCTCCTTCTTGAAGACAGATTTCCATCTGTCCTTAGTAAAGCCCGGGCCCATCACAACCATTTATCTTAATGAGTCAGACCCTGCTGAAGGATTTTTGTTAACAAAACAAGATGGCTGTGTGCTGATGTGAAGAGGTGTTAAATTAACTGTTGTAAATCTGTTGTACATTTTTATAGGAAAACAAACAAGTGCACTTACACCATTTGTGATATGTCACACATTTCATTACTTTCATTAATTTGTTGGTTGGTCTATACCAGGGGTCGGAAAATTTACTATCAAAAGAGCCATTTGGCCCCCTCTTCCACCAATACAATTTGTCTAGAGCCACAAAACACATTTGATAACAGAGCTTATAATTTTTTAATATAGTTATACCCAGTGTTGTGCCAGTTCACACTAAAATTAACTATTTTCAGAGTTAGTTCATGCAGATTAAAATGAACTAGTTCCGTTCATTTGTTCCATTTTTATTGGGATGATTTAGGTGACAAACGTATGGTCATGTGTTTGGTTAAGAAACGATGGTGTCGGATCATGCCTGAGTAATTTTTCATATGTTTAAATGCAGTCTCATAACTCTAGAGCGAATCAAACAAACACTAAGTTACTTCATTGCTGATCAGGGCCTGTAACTAGTGATGAGTATTTATTTGTTCAAGTAGAGCAGGTCAGAGTGGAGGAGGACACAGAAACTCCAGCTCTGTAAAAAACCAACTGCAGCTTTGCTCTGTCACTGAGCACTGGAAAACCAAAAAGAAACTCTGTGTTTCCATGTTCTTCACAAAATCACTGACCGGCTGGCTTCACGTGAACAGCTCTGATCTCAAAGCGTGTGTCGCTCTGAGCCCGTGAGTGGGGGCGGAGCCCCGGGGCCTCTGTGTGTGTGTGTGTGGTGTGTGTTTGTTCGCTGTCTGGGGGAAAACACACACAACATTCTGGGCTCGTTGGAGTGAACGTCATTCATGTTCATCATATGAAATGATTTTTCAGTTCATTGTTCGCGAAAAAAAAATTCATGCACATTTACAGGAGCCACTGCAGAGGGGCTGAAGAGCCGCATGCGGCTCCAGAGCTGCGGGTTGCCGACCCCTGGTCTATCCAATTGTGTTGAGGGCCATTTTGAGCTTAAAATCTTGGACACTCAAAATGAACAGAGAGGTTTCAGACAAATTTGCAAATTTGAATTTGTCTGGTGATGCCAGGTACAAGGAAAATGTCAAAAACAGACTTCCCTTTGGGCTACGACGGGCCAAAGTAACTAACAGTGGCCCATCAAGCTATCCATATATATATACTGTATTTTCCAAGTCTAAACCCTTTTATGTAAAAATCCCAAAGATTAGTGTTGTGAAATTTTACATTAATATTGCTCTGACAGTGTACCACAAGTGTAACAGTTAACATTGCTGCATGTGAGTCATTTATTACAGCTTCCCAAAAGGGCAGGGTCATCCCCCCTGAGGGTGTTGAACTCTTCAGGGGCCGAGTATTTGTCAGCACCCTGACCAGCTGACTGTCGAAATCCTGCAGCAATCTCATCAAAGCTGCGGCCCCTTTGGGCTCTGGCCTTTATAGTAGGTGAAGACGAAGAAGGGCCCGGGAAAAATACAGTGAAGATGATTTAAACATATGGACCACAGAGTTGGCTGCATTCAAAGAAAAAATTTCGTTTAGATTATGAGCACAAGCATCAGTGTGTATATGCAGTGCGACAGGCTACAGTTAGAAATATTAATGGCATTTGTCGATTGTAATATATGTATAATGCTGACGGGATTTTACATTTTGAAATTATCTTACCTCAACATACGGGGAAGCTCATTCCCACTAAGAAGTTGGAAGTCCAATTGGAGAAACCGCAACCGAAATGGCAGCAGGCCGGGGCCCCTGGTTGAAGAGCTGGGCAACAATAACCAGGGGAGGGGGGCCAGGGCCAATTTAAAAAAATGCCACAAAGCTGGAATATGGCAGCTATGCTGACATAGGACATCCATCTGAACTGGTCCTGAGGAACAGAGCACACCACAGATGTATTCATGTCTTTATTTGAAAAAATAACAGATTAGGTAAATATAATATCTAAACGTACACAAGCCATGGCAACAGTTAAGAAAATAGCTGAAAATTGCCATTCCCATAAATCCAACAAGCTGAAAGCGGTCTCCTACCAACTCGCTCAACTATAAACAACTGCAAGAGAAAGTATATTAGTACAGAATCTTGGAGGGAGACACTTTATATTTATCATAAAGTTCTTTTGTGACCTACGGAAACCAAAGTAAGGCAGTGTTGACCAGCCCCCCCCACACCAATGGTTGCGTAGACAGGCTGGGAAACACCTGCTCGTTAAAAAGATCCATTTTGAGTAATAAAAACCCCTAAAGAGAAAAAAGGTTTATTTTGATTTATTTTGAGTTGTGTTTTGTGTTACGACTTCTCTGTGGACTAAACACCTGAAACAAAGGGAAATGGATTTCCCAGAACTAACAAAGAGAGCTGCCTATTGACTTGTCTGCTATAAGAATGAATTACTTGATACTTGATTGTCTTAAGACTCGTTTGTAAGTGATAGAAAATCAATGAATTTAATGATTTGGGAAATAATCATCCATCTATCCACATTAATAGTACTTTTCAAGTCTTGATGACCCCTTGAGCATGGCATGTTAAAGTTTTTTGCCCTTCTCCCATTCAAACCACATTCAAACGTGGATGGTCCAGGGCCTACTTTTCCCGATGGCTTGCTACTCCATGTCCTTGTGGAAATCTATGCTTCTTATACACAGTCCATGGGCGGGACAAGCTAGTGAAAGAGTGGAACTCACTATGACTGCAAGAGTCCGGATCACACAAACAGCAAGTCGTGTACTGTGAACTGCACAGGCCAATCCAACTAACAAAAGATATGTTATCTGAACTTGGTACAGCGGTGCAACAGTTTTTAAAGGGGGAAAACAGAATTTGTGCGTCACCAAAGCCGAAATAACACATATTTAAGCTGGCGCACTTTACCTCATAATGCTCCTGCCCCAAACTTAACACACACATGACCTCAGCCAGCACATGGTCTGACTGTTTTTCATCTTTGTAGAAGCCATAGCAGCTGTTTTGAACCACACACATATACACACACCTGAAACCAGTGAGAATTTTTAGTAACATTTAGTTTTTTTTTGTTGCTATTATTCTTTTTATCTTAATGCTTTACTTTAACCTACATGCTGTGAGTTTATTGTTAAATATGTATTTTGTTATAGTTCTTATTTTAAATTATTAATCATGTGAAGCAATTTTTACCATTCTCACACATCTTATCAGTATTCGTTTACCATTAGAATAACGCACATCTCATTCCACACATACTCTTTTCTCTACAATACCCAAGGCCAGGTCAAAAGATAAAGGGCAGACCATGGCTAATTGTGATGTATATGCTCAGGGACACAACGTGATTTAGGTATGCATGCTTTAGGTTCTACACTCCAATAAGATGCAAACATGTAAATGTAAGATATTAAATGACAGCATCTCTAGCCTTTCATGGGTGGTTGTTGAATGGGTGATATGAGGTGGGGAGGGAAGGAGATAAGTTGGTGTGGCTGGGTGAGACATCTTCGGACTTGGGGGGGACAATTGCTCATGTTACTCTGTTTAACGTTGATATGGTTCCACATTCTAGTCTCCCCTTTATGCAGCAAGTCTACATTAAACTCTTCTGCCTAAGACATCAGCTGGCTGCCTGAGTTCTTCTACTCCTTGTCCATTATCATCAAAACGAATGAGAAAAAACATTACCCTGTATTACAAAAAACTTGGTGTCATTTTTTTCTCCCCTAAAATGTGCAGTTGTTACTCCTTGGTTTCCCATCATCCTGTTATCTTCAACTGTACCGACATTGAGGTACCCAAAAGGACCCAAAAAGGGAAAGATATTTTAAAGGTATCTATTTAATACAATGAAATCACATTTTAAATCACTTACTGTATTATAAACTGTTGGCAAATACCAAATGAAAAAAAAGCAACTTCTTATATCATAGTTGTGGGTAGAGAAAGAGCAGCTCTTCCACTTACTAACCTCTGACTTTTACTGCTTGACGCCTAATAACACGTTATTTTTTTAGTGGGTAGTTTAACTGACCCATCTACTTCATCTACATATTGTGGGAAAAATTATCCATGAAGATGGATGGCATCCTCACCCTGCAGCGTTGGCAGTGAAATCGTATCACGGGGTTTAAAAGAGAATAAAAGAAGATAAATCTATTATTGGAGTGACCAAAACAATAAATGACCATAGATTGTATTGTGGGCGGGACCTCATCCATCTGACACTGTTTTGGGTACAAAAACACTTCTTCTTCACCCGGGGGACTTACAGCATTGATTCCAGATAGCTGCTGCGACAAATGCAGCATGATACAACAAAGAGGGCTGGCGGTAATTGGGGGAGCGGAACAGCTCTAGGATGGTCACCCTCTTCTCCCTCTTCATTCTGCTGGCTCTCTTCCCTCATCTTTCCCCCATGTCATCACTCACGTATCAGTGCCCCGCAGCTTGATCAAGACTGGAAAAACAGTAGTTTGAGTCAGCATGGAAAAATTATATATAAATATGTGGTCAAAAGACAAGGGATTAATCAAACTTTCTGGCAGCTACTTTGGCCCAGTTCAGCTCACCACAGTTACTTTGAGACAACATTAAGGAAATTAGTGTATCTGGGTAAGGACAATGTTTCTTTTGCTCTGGATGCAATTGGATAGCCAACAAACCAAAACCCAATCAGAGCAATGAAACCTGTGGCAGCAGCAACTGCTGACAGCAATGCTTTTATAGAAGGGGAACAGATCTGTCTGCGAGTGTGAATAATCATTAGCTTTCTGTTGGTCTGGTTTCCAGGATACTTGCATTTCTGAAAAATTTTGGGTCCCCAGGATTTTATGAATTAAGTAATGGGTTTTAATGAAAGGTTGTGATGTACTCCCAACAGAAAAAGCAGGATTGGTTTAGATTGTAAATATGTTTATACATTATACGAATAATCTTACTCAAAATGGAAATGTGAAACTTTTTTTATCTGTTCTTAAAATTAGCTGTAGTTTTTCATTGATATGATCTTTCTCATTCCCCAGAAGGTATTGTAAAAAAGTGGACCGCAGTATCCCATGCTCTCTGCAAGCACTTTATTTGAAACATCTTTTTAGTTTTTAAAAAAAACATCAGGTCTGCGTAGAAAAATGAGGAAAGATAACCTTTTGACTATTTGACTCACATTTTTTTTTGTGTGTGTTTTGTTTGTGTGTGCGTCCCCACTGCTGCGGGCTTTGCTCTCCTCATTGCAGTAAATAGGGGGGTATCGGGGGCTTCAGGACAGAGGGGCAGCAGACACATGCCCCACTGCTGGGAGCAGAGTAAACCCAACAGCAAGGGCCACGGGGAGGCATTCCCCATGATAGATTCAATTCCAAAGATCTACAAAAAAACACAAACATTGCTTACACATTTATATAAAACATACAGAAATTGAGCTGTCAGTGGTGCCCCCGGGCCTTCTGCTGTTTTAATTATGAGGCTGAAATATGCACCACTGTAATTATTAATAGGGTTTAAATTTTGTGCCCGTCGGCATGTGTCAATAGCCTGATGTGGTTAATGGGTTTTATTAACAATATCAAAGCCACATTCTGACATCAAAGAGTTGTGTACCATGGTAGCAGAAGTTATTTTAAAAACAAATTGAGGGTTGAGTTTAGGGTGGGGTCTCCATAATTTCTTATTAAGCCCTTGGCTCTGAAGAAAACCACAGTTTAAGGTCAAGCAGTTGGGAAGTTGAAAAGAAAATTAAGAGCCGAGAGACAGTAGACAGATAGACAGATAGACAGAATACTGAGATTTCTCCATTTATTATTAGGATTTCATTTTCTGGGGAGGACCGTGCGAGACTATGAATATAATGTTGCCGTTCTTTGTCGGGATTGGAACGGGGCGCTTCCTGTACACACACCACAGACAAAAAATAACACACTCGGTCAAACATACACACACACACCACCACACACACACACACACAAACAAAACAACACACACCCCAACAAGCGAATACACAAAATATACTGACAGATAAAAATAAAGGAAATTTTAAAAGCTGTTTTAAATAATTTCATTTTTCATTGTAGTGAAAGGGTCAATTTTATTGAAGTGCTGGAGTGATCTTGTGTGTGATATGGCCTGGGTGTGTGGTCTGCACGGCACTTGGCGAGTGGGTCAGTCTCTGTATTAAGGGTTATGCAAAAAAAAGTTGCCAAAAAAAACGACACATACCACTACACTTATCACATGTAGACACATATACACACAGGCATGCTCAAACACAAAAACACACATGAGTACACAGACACAAGCCCATGCGACATACTGACAGACGGAAATATAGGAGGTTTTAATGCCCCTTTAAGCATAACTCTTCAATCCTATAGGTGCCACTGTTTTGTTTTCAATATGTACTTATGATGTGGTATTGTTCCATTGTTGAATTGCCTCCAATTGCAATACCACCCCCCACAGTGTTTTGCACAGATCTTCCATACTAAAATTTGCAATTGTACCTATTGACTGTAAAAACCGAGTACTAGTGCAAGTCTGGCGTTTTTTTAAACTTAAGTGAAGAGCATGTTCAACCCCCTCCCCCTCCCAGCCAGATTCCTTTCTTTACCTGATGATTTTAATTTTTTTTTTTTTAATTTTTATTTATTTTCTCCCATCTCTCTATTCCCTGCTCTAACCATAGTCTACGTTTCCTACATTGCTCACCCCTAGAGGACATGACTACACATCTAACTACATTCCAAATTGGGACGTACTTTTTGTATCTCTAAATGCAAAAAGGGATTTAACACCTGGTTGAAAAGACAGAAAATAGGGCTTCTCCACAGCAATTCAATTCAGACATAGCCCTTCGATAGGAAACCCATCTTAAACAATAAACAAGTTTAATTATCTTAAAAGAGGCAGGGTTGGGCGAGTTTACCATTTAACTGTTCAATGCTAAAGCCAGAAGGACAGCAATCCTCATACATAAGGACATTCCATTTCAATTAAATTGAATTAAATTGAATTTTATTTGTATTGCGCCAAATCATAATAAACATTATCTCAAGACACTTAATAAAAGGTCACACATGAGCAGCACTTTGGGGACTGTGGAGTGAAAAACTCCCTCATTAACTGGAAGAAACCTCTAGAACCAGACTCAATGTGGATGAACATCTCCCTAAAACCGGTTGGAAGAAAAAAATGGAGAAGAGAGGAGAGATGGGTGGAAAAGAAGGGAGAGAAAGGAGAGAATAGGGGGAGGGAGAGAAGGGGGAGAGCAAGGAAGAGAGAGAGCCAGCTAAGGAAGTGATTTCTGATAAGAATGGGCGATTCGCCAGTCTTGTCATTTTGGTCAATGTCTATGCCCCAAACCATGATGATTCTAATTTCGTTAAAAAGCTGTTCTCCACCAATCCCCAGTGGTAACAATTAAAACTTGATAATAGGGGCAACTATATTTTGTACCCAATGAAATTAGACAGATCCTCTAGCCATTGCTCTCAGACAATCTGAAAATTCATTGATGTCTCAGACCCATTCAAACTCTTTCCCTCTATCCTCAACACCCTAATCAATTTGGGAAATCTCAGGACAAAAAATAAACTTTGAAAAAAAAGTTAAATGTTTCATTTTATTCAAACTATCCCTGCATCACACTTTCCATTTAGATTTGTCAGTAAAGGGCTTCAAGTTCTTAGAGTTGAGATCACACACCTGATTTTTCCATCTTCACTACGAAAAAAAAAAAAACTTCTTAATTAACACATTCAGAGTTGCATATCTTCATCATCTGAAATGGTAGGACCACAAAGGGGCCCTTCAAAAAACACCCTACCCAATTTAAAATTTCAGTATTGGGATTGTGATACAAAGTCTATTACACTGGATTTAAAGAGAACAAACCTGACAAACAAGGGGATTTGGTTCACCATAGAAATGCCAGCCATCTAGCTGCTCTGTGGTATGTACCTCATCACTCCCCCTCAAAGCCAATTTTGCTCCAACCCAAAATTTTTCGATCAATTTAGAAGGCATTTCAAGTTGCAGACTAGCTACCTTCTGTGCTCTCTCTCCCACCAAGAAAAATAATAACTTCCCACCTTTCTCGGGTTATTCCACCTTTAGAGCCTGGTGCTCAAAGGGCAAACAAAAGATTTATAGATAATGGCAATTTTTGATCAGATCAATTTTTAACAGCTCGCTCAATTATTTGACTTACTTTTTACATATCTCCAACTTAGAAACTTAGTCTATAATATCGCTTCCTTTCCAGACCCTTCCAATGAACAATACAATTGATCTTTCTTTATCCAATTTCACAGAGGTCTGATTTCCCCCTTGTACAACAGAATATGTGTAGCCGAGGGTTTTAAATTTGCCATCTGACAGAAATAGTAAAATAATTTTAACGGAAAATGTGTACTGAACCATGGCGGCATGCCCGGTTATTTTTTCCATTACAAAAATTCAAATCTCACTCAAGCAGAAGAACCACATTCATTGGTGACCTGCACAATAAAAAAAAAATCCATATAGATCTTTCTTTGATGACAGGAAAACAAATTCACTCAGGGGGAGGTTTTTGGTGCAGGGTGAGGGAAACAGACAGAGATGGTGAGCGGGAAGTCAGAGCTATGAGGATCGACAACGAAAGGAAGGCATTGTAGGATCTGTGGGAAAACCTTTAACTAAGTACTTCTTATTCCCCCACATTTCCAGAATTTATTCTTGCTATCACCCGCAATACAACAACAAAGGGGCGGTTACACAGTCATTCAAATTAAAAGCTAGGGGCATTTGTTTTACTTATTAACCTGATTTGGATGGCCATGAGATTTATTTGTTTTGGTTTCTCTTTTTTTTTTGGTTTGCATTATTCAGAAACTGCTCCCCAGCATTTAAGAGAAACTCCATCTGTTTGCGACCCGTGGGAAACTGGTTTGGGAGCTATAATCACTGGGCATTTTTTCAAAAACAAAAAAAAAACAGCAACAGACATAACCCCAAAATTTAAGTAGCTATGGAAGCTATGGTTTCTCCTACCTTTGGAAGTTCGAACCCTTTTCACCCTATCTCTAAGGTTGAGTACCCACCCGATCGATAAAACTAATTTTAGTTCCTTGTATTCAGTATATTTTCAGTCACTACCTAGAAATCATGACAATAGGTGAGGGTCAACACAGATCGACTGATAAATTTAAAGATTTGCCTTGAAAGCTCAACTTGTCTTCCCCAAAACATCTTTGCATGTCGCACTGACCTGCCTGTTTTCTCCTGCTCCTTCTTACACACCCTTTGCCAACAATAACCCTAAATATTTAAAACTCGATCTTACTATTTAAAAATTTTTTACTGTTTTCCCAATTTTGTTTTTACCCCAAAGGCACTGTAATTATGGGGTTATGGTGTATTTTTGGAGTAATTTACTCTTCCTTTTTTTCTTTGCAGTTTCTTTTGCTCAAAATTTTGGGCCATTTTTTAAAAAGATTTTTATCTGGGCAGCCTAAATGGTTTTGAGTACTTGTGTCCGAAAAAGGGCAAAAATTTGGTGGAGTCTTTTTCTCATTCTACAGCTGTTACAAAAAAAATGAAGAACGTATTATGGTTAAAAAGTTTTAAGATCTCACCTGGGCCATAAATGCCGTCCCCCTAAAACCGAGCGATGCAGAGTGGGCCAATCTCCAGGATGTGGGGGGAGTTTTTCACATACATGGGCACAAAAACCAGTGGGAAAAACCAAGTAACACCCATTAAAAAGCCAAAAATGGCATCTCGAAGGATGCAGCCCGCTTTGGGAATTTCCCCTAACACGCCCCAATAAAGGTAGTACATGGCCATACATGGATTCTTCCTTTAAAGAAACAATATATTTATTTTATTCAATAAAATGAGTAAAACATTTAAAATGATTTGTGATAGAAGATTTCCCCCCCCAAACATTTACGAAGAGGCCAAAAGAGAAGGGCCAAAAATTCCCCCCCCAGGAAGATGGGCCCAAAGCGACCTAAACTGTTAAAAAGGGTTTGGGGGGAGGGCTCTGAAAACCGGCTGTCCAGTTCTTCCTTTAGAAGCTTTCAAAAATCTAAAAACCCAAAAAAACAAAACAAATCAATGTGTGAGATAATAAAAGATTAAACTTTTTTTTGTCAAGTTTCGGGTTGCATCACTACTTTAGATCAGACTGATCCTATCTTACCTGATAAGTCAAAACACGCTGCATCAAGTAAACTTCACAGAGCTGAAAAAATTTTTGTAATTTTTTGCTCCAAATAAATATGTTGATTTAAAATTCGTGTCATCAGTGGTTCTCAACTGGTCTGGGTTGGGCCCACCCTCCCCCCTTAATGACAAGCCGGCCCCCAAGGGGATTATTTTTTTCGGGGCTTCTTTGGGGTTTGGGGGAGGCCGGGGACTCGGGCGAGTCGTAGTCAACAGCTCTCTGTGCGGCGGGGCGGCGGCGGCGGTACGGCTTTTTCAGCCTTAAACCCCGGCAGACGCGTCCGTGCGGGGAAGCGCTCCCCCTTTGTGGGGAAAGGAGTCAACCAACCTTTTCCCCGGGTGTCCGGAAACCCTTGTTTGTTCCGTTGCCCCGCATCCCCCCTGGGTTTATCCTTCCATATTCCAAAAGGGGTTTTAGGAGAGACTCGAGAATGTGTAAATTCCCGGGGGCCCGTGCCGGGGTCACCTCCTGCAGTGTCGTTCCGACATTTTCTGGTTTTCCCCCCCCTTTTTTGCGGTTTTTAGTCCAGGCATGACCGGTTTCCGTCCCCCGCGGCGCTGAGTCCCTCGGGTGCCGGTGCTCAGGGGGCACCACATTCCTGTTTTTTTTGGGATGTAGGACCAAGGTGGGAGTGGGGTGAATGCGAACTTGGATGAAACCCTCTTTCCCTGCCGCGAGCGCCCGGTCGGAGCTCCGCTTGTTCTTCCGAACATGTCGACCAGGTGAGCTTCCTCTCCAGGAGCTGCCGCCGATTTGGTAGGAGGTAATAATTGTCGCACTGACGTTACGCCCGTGCAGTCCCTCTTTACCGACACAAAACCCGA
Source organism: Reinhardtius hippoglossoides (assembly GCA_006182925.3). Classification (NCBI taxonomy): domain Eukaryota; kingdom Metazoa; phylum Chordata; class Actinopteri; order Pleuronectiformes; family Pleuronectidae; genus Reinhardtius; species Reinhardtius hippoglossoides. The sequence goes on from VCHM03000510.1 coordinate 11,511, forward strand.
AACCCCCGGTTCCTTTCGGGCGTCCCCCGCTCACTTTCCGGTTTACATTTGGCATTTTCCCAAGCGTAGTTGATTTCGCATCGCGGCCACCCACACTTTGATCCCGTATTTGCCGGCTTGGCGGGCATGATGACGGAATGGACACCGGCCTAGAGAAAAAAGAGAGGAGAGGAGATGAATGAGGACGGGGACTAGAAAGCGCTATCTACAAACAAAACAAAACATAACAAAACAAACTAACATAAATAACATAACAATAAAAATTTTAAAAAAGATAACCTCTAAGGGGAACCCAGTTGCTCGCACGTACTTGGCCCGGGGGTTTTGAGAGGGTGGGGGTTACCGCGACCCCAATGTCCCAGACCTTGCACGGCCGCCAATTTGTCCGTGGGGTCTTGGGGTCTTGTCTCGCGGCCGTCGAAGCGCGGGCATCGGGTTCTGTGGAAGATTTTGGGGGCATCGTGGCACAAATACCCCCGGGGGCCGGTCCCTGCCCCCACAGCGGCGGCGGCCTCGCCCCGGGACCTGTCCCCCCCGCAAAGATCAGCACCCTACGTGGGGCGGCAGGTGGGTCTCGCCCTCCCTTCCATTGCCCCCGTATTTTCTACGACCCCCCCGTTTCGTCATCTCCATTGATTTCCTCCGTCGGTGTAAAAAACGTCGAGGAAGGTCACCGGTGCGGGAGTCCGTGGATCGTGGGGCCCGGAGACCCGTTTGAGCCCAGCAAGGGGGAGGAGGAAAAGGGGGAAAGGGCATGGCCCTCTTTTCCCGGCCGTAGCCCCCGGGGCCATTTATTTCCCCGTTTCTTGGGGAAGGTTCTCTTTCCACGAGTCCGGGGGTGTGGCGGTGTTTGGGTCGCCCCGTCTTGTCCTCCTTTTGCTTTTTTCCAAGGGTGCAATCTGCAGAAGCACCCCGGGGCTAGTTTCGTCACGTCGTCGTCTTCGTCTTCTTCGCCATCGCCTTGTCTAGTCTCCGTCCTCTTTGTTTTTTTTCGTCGCTTTTCGCTGCTTTCGTCTGCTTCCCATTTCCTTTCCGTCCGCTTTCGGGCTGGCTCTTCGTGTCCCTTCGGGTTCAGAGATGTTTTCTGGGGGAATAGCTTTGGGGGAACTGTTCTCTGGGGAAAATCCCACTACATCTTTCCCGGTCCCTGAAGGGGTCACACTAGACTTATATATGGGCTAATGTACCCCCCCCCTTTATTATCAAATTGGGAAACAGGGTGGGGCTAAATATCCCCGCAAGCACCACGCGCCCCCTCTGGGGTCTAAATGCCCCCCCATGACAACCATTTGGGCTCAATTACCCCCGGGGAATTTGGTAAGACAATCCTTGGGTACCCGCCGGGCCCGGGGTTGCGTATATCACACCCGCACTCATGCACACCCCACACACC